>JAVTVY010019203.1:0-80985 GCA_036873755.1 Hanleya hanleyi
GAAACTGGTGAGGGGTTACAATTGAGCCTATCACCGGAGTATAGAGAGAGCCCCCATTACCGTGACCCAAAGCAATGAAGCCCAAGTCCGGCGTGTCTTGTACCCCAGACCATCGCAGCGAACGACGAAGGCGGAGTACAAGGTCGGGGATCCTGTACGGATCAGTAAAGTCAAGGGCAAGTTCGAGAAAAGTTACTTGCCCAACTGGAGCGATGAGCACTTCCTGATTAAACGGCGCCTACCCCGACAGCGGCGAGTCTATGAACTGGAAGATCTTCAAGGGGAACCGTTGCTAGGGACGTTTTACGAGACGGAATTACAGCCTGTCGTAAAAACACAGCAAGACTACTACACGGTGGAGCAGATTTTGAAAACGGAACGTTGACGTGGCAAACTGTTTCATTTCGTCAAACGGCAAGGCTGGCCCAGTTCTTTCAATTCCTGGGTCGCGGCCAACCAGGTGAAACGACTATAAAGCCAGACACCACTGCCGTCCTCCTTCATTCCACGTCCGACCACAGTGCTATGGACCAACAGCAGCTGTCTCTGAACACAGCGTCTCCCAAAACGCGCAAAGCGTAAGTGGGCTTTGTGGTGATAGTGCTAACCCTGCTGAGTGTGCTGTACGGAGGTGTGTTTTACGACGTAGCCTATGTCAGCACGTTACTTAACCAACTGAGAACACCAGCCACCAGCGAAACCGGTCTACAGAGAGCACCAGTCAACCCCGTATCGAGCCCAGTCACCACCACCACACCCCGTGTACAAGCCACGTCGAGCTCCACACCAAGCTCTACACCTACACAAAGAACACCCACTACGTCTCAAGACCCACCAGATTTCATCCCTCACAGTGAACAGACAACGACCACCGACGTTGTACCCATCCCCATCATCATCCCTGACAGTGTACAGACAACGACGACCGACGTTGTACCCACCACCACTCCAGTTCACTCGTACGAAATTTACAAGAGCGGGTTACCACGACAACGGATACACTTCGAACCATGGACCCTCGGTGGCAGCATCCCTTCACGTGTCTCATCGCAGGACCGACGGGCTCCGCCAAAACGCCCTTCGTCCGGAAGCTCCTTCAACACGCCGACAGCATGATCACCCCACCCATTGCCCGAGTCGTGTGGTGTTATGGAGAATGGCAGGCAGCGTATGCAGCAATGCCCCACATCACGTTCGTGGAAGGCCTACCCAACCTGGCTGATTTGGAACCCGACACCTTGGTGGTTCTGGATGATCTCATGGCGGAGACGGATGCACGGGTCACCCAACTCTTTACCAAAGGCAGCCATCATCGACGGCTCAGCATCATCTACATTGTGCAGAATCTGTTCAGTAAAACAAAGAACATCGGAACATCAGCTTAAATGCCCACTACCTGGTGGTCTTCAAAAACCCGAGAGATACCACTCAAATGCTGCACCTGGCGAGACAGATATATCCCGGCCGCACACCGTTTGCGTTGGAAGCCTTGAAAGATGCCACAACCCCTCAGCACGGGTATATGCTCTTCGACCTCAAGCAAGCCACCCCCGACCACCTTCGACTACGGACCGGCATCTTTCCTGGAGAGACCCACCACGTGTACTTGCAAAAATAATGTAAACACACCCACAGTGGCGCCCCCAGCTGGGATGTGTGTGTGTGTTTGATGATGGAGATAATAAAAAGAATGAATACCACAGCAGGGTTGACTTTGTCTCTGAGGTGGATAAAAAGGGAAGAGTTGTGGGTTCTGGCATTAGTTGTACATGATGTCTGCGCGAGTACGGAAGCACGCTCCCACGCTCCGTGTATTGAAGACGGTCCCGAGTTGGTCCGAACCATTGTACGCGGTGCGGACCCTGACCTTGTACGCTGTCTGTGCGAGATCGGGTACAACCTGTTAAAAGGCAACGTACCACTGACTCCGGCTCAGAAGACCAAGTTGGCCAAGCATAAGACAGGTCTCCGAACCCTAGTCCATAAGCGGGTCCCACAAACACAAAAGAAAAAGGTGTTACAGAAAGGCGGTTTTCTCGGGGCCATCTTAGCACCGTTGGCCGCTTCCGTGTTGGGTCCAGTATTGGGTGGACTCTTCGGCCGACAATGAACCACACGAAAAAAATGGTCCTCGTCGAACCACGGTTCCTTTAAAACCTCCAATCGCCCTACTCTGTCCCACCTACGGTGAAGACCATAAACACCCTCGATGGAGAGATGCAACAGATCTTACAGAGACCGGGGTTAAGCGACAGTGAGAAAGTACAACGGTACAATGAGATGCTTCAACGGTACATGACGTTCATGGACCAATACAAAACCCTCTCTACCCCACCACCACCACCACCACCACCACGTGACACACCGTCGACCTCAGCACCGCTCCAACAGCCGCCATTACCAGGGGTACCACCCACAGCCCCACAGTGGGTGGAAGACGAAGTGCTGAAGAATGTACCTGCATCGTTCAAGAAACAAGCTGGCCTGGTATTACAACGGATGAAACAGAATCCTAACATGACTTGGAATGATAAAGGCGAACTCCTGGTACAAAATCAGGTGGTCCCCGGCACCCACATGACGGATTTAGTGAATGACCTGATGCGTAAACGCAGGTCGCACACGGATCCTCGAGGATGGGAGGTCTTCGCTCAAGGCTTGAAAGACATGCATGTACCACAGGAATTGGTGGGGAACCCCCACCGCTGGGCCTTCATGCAGCGAACCCAGCAATCGCCGAGTCGTGCACCACGACAGATTTCACAACCTTGGGAATCCGAATGGGAACCGGAGTCACCGCCCAAAACTCCACCACCACAACGGGCACCTTCTTTTCAAACCTTTAAAAAACCACCCTTGATCAGGACACCGCACATCTCCAGAGCCGTGACACGTAGCAAGTCAACGCGACGAACACGACGCCGGACACAACCACCCAAGGTCTGGAACACCTATTAAAACCAACAGCAGCAGCAGGACAGCTCAGTCGCCATGTTTTACCTCACCCTACCCAGTAACAGTTCGCTGGATGTGTTTCCTGACAACACCGTGGCCAATATGTGACTCAATTACCACAACCGTTGCATTTACCTGGCCGGTGGGAATGTGGACTGGTGGATATTCAGTACCCTTACTCGTGGTACAACGTGCGAGCCAATGAAGTGTGGTACGAGGTGACCTACGAAGGAAAAGACACCTGACTCACCCTCCCCGAAGGCCAATACGATACTCCCAAGGAGTTCATGGGTGGGCTGTCAAGACTGTTGCATTATAAGGCTCTACGGGTGGTCACGAATACTTCAAAACCCATCAAAGCCTATCCCTTCAAGAATCACGTGAACTTCAATTACAACGCACACAACGACAAGGCAGAGCTTGTCGTCATCGCCAACGCGAGTGTCGTACTGAGTCCTATCCTACAGCAAATGCTGGGTTTCGATCTACGGACGTTCGCTGGTCCCACCGCCTACCAAGGCGAGATCCCGATGGATATGAAATCGGGTATGTACGGACTACTCGGACGTGGTGGACAACCACATCGTGGGCGATATCAACACACCTCTGTTACGGGTGGTGCCCATTAAAAAGTTGTATGGAGATCAAGTCACCCACAGTTTCACCCACATGCTCTACCTGCCTGTACGACAAACCCACATCAACACGATCACGGTGGATATAAGAGATGACACGGGACGACCGGTGGCATTCGAACGCGGGAAAGTGGTGGTGACACTTCATTTTCGACAAGCACGTGCTCCCCACTTTGCATAATGAAGGTGCCTTACGAGTGCGATGCACGCAGCTATATGGACTATTATGCCCAACAGGCCGGGGGTGGCTTTCCGGTGTTTAGTGGTGCACGCATGCAACGTGGACATGGACTGGGGAACATACTCGGCAGCATCGTCAAAACGTTCCTGCCCTTGGTGACGCGTGGGGTGAAAGCAATCGGCAAACAAGCGGTACGCAGTGGACTGCAAGTGGCCGGTGATGTCTTGGGGGGTACGGCACCCAAAGAAGCCTTGAAACGGCGGGCCAAAGAAGCGGGAGGCGTCTTGGTGGCCAAAGCACAACGCACCGTAGGGAATAAAAGAGCTGCCCCACCGAGACCACGCACCAGTCGACGACCGACCCAGCGACGACGCACATCGAAGACAAAGGATATATTTTCTTAAACATGTCCTTGATCCACGCCGAGTCCTGCCCCTCCACCAACAGTGAATTTGATTTGTGGACCGTCCCGCCCACACAGATCAGTGCCGAACAAGGATTATGGGTGGAGCATCTCCCGCTCTCCAGCATCAACGCAACAGGGCCCATCGAGTTCACCATCAGTAATGCGGATACGGCCTATGTGGATTTAGCCCATACATACTTGTATGTGAAAGCCAAGATCGTCAATGGAGATGGCACCAGAATCGCCGACCAAGCAACGGTGGGCCCGACGAATCTCTGGCTGCACTCGATGTTTCAACAGGTGGATATATTTCTCAGCGACAAACTCATCAGTGACTCGACCAACACGTACCCCTATCGAGCCTACATCGAGACGCTGTTGTCGCATGGGCGAGAGGCTAAAAAATCTCAACTGACAGCCGCTTTATTCTACCAGGACAAAGCCGAGCACATGGGCGCAGAGAACGACAATACGGGATATAGCAAACGGAAGGCTTTGACCGCGAACGGCGTCTCGGTGGATATGATCGGTCGACTGCACGCAGACATGTTCATGCAAGACCGATACCTCTTGAACAAGATCTCCATCAAAATCCGACTGATACGGGCGCCTCCGACCTTCGCCTTGATGGCCACTAACGTAGAGGCGCATGTAGCTGACTATAAGATTGTCATCGAAGACGCAGTCCTGTATGTCCGAAAAGTGAAACCGAATCCAGCCGTTCAATTGGGACACATGAAAGCCTTGGAAACAAAACCAGCCCAGTACCCTATCCGACGTGTACAAACCCCAGCCCATTAGATGCCCCCTCACATAAGCTTCACTTTGATACCTCATACAACTCCATCGGCCCATGAGAAACCCCGCTCGATGCCAAAACGTCTATTTTCATACCCTTGGGCCATCGCGCATGCGCAGAATGCCGATAGTTCAACCCCACACCCAGCCCATCAGATGCCCGCTCACATAGGCTTCACTTTGATACCTCACTCGACCCCATTCGACCATTAGGGACTCCCCTACATCCCAAAACGTCTATTTCCATACCCTTGGGCCACCGCGCATGCGCAGAAGGCCGATATGTCAACCCCACACCCAGCCCATTAGATGCCCCTTCACATAAGCTTCACTTTGATACCTCACTCGACCCCATCGGACCATTTTATCTAGGGACTACTTTTTCTCCGCGGAAGCTTTTTCTCGAGACCGAATCACCGCCAAAACCGCGGGCAGACCGCATCACCGCGGAGGAATACATCCTGAATACATCCCCTCCAACAATTGGAACTCTCCTGTATTGGAGGTAGCTTTTGGTGATCCTGCCGGAACTATACTCCCCGTGACCTCCCCAAATGACCTCTACATCCGGGTGAAATGAGGTTCGAATCACGCTTACCCTACTACTGGCATGGGTTCGGATCTTCAGCCATAAATAGAGGTAAAATCTTTAACAAAAACCTTGTAAAAGTATATATTTTCTAAATGGGCACATTTCAGGAGACTTGTGAGCTATTGAAAAAGGAAAGACGTGCAATCCTCCTTAACCCTTCTTCAACTTTGCTGTTTCCCGTCCAAAGGACAATTTAAAATGGCGAAAAAAAACAGGGGGTCAACCTACTCGTTTTTACCCCTCGGCCAAAATTTGACCGAAGGGTATTGTCGTCGTCATGTACGTCCGTCTGTCCGTCACACCTTTCTCGTTACCAAGATATCTTAAGAACGACTTAACCTAGGCACACCAAACTTGCAGGGCCCATCCATATGCTCGTGACCCAGAACCCTATTAAATTTGGACCCGATTGGTTGGAAACTTTGGCGGTCATCTTTAATTTATGCGAAACTGTCACAGCTTTCTCGTTACCATGATATCTTTAGAACGACTTACCCTAGGCACACCAAACCTGCAGTGCACATCCATATGCTTGTGACCCAGAACCCTATTGAATCTGGACCCGATTGGGTGGAAACTTTGGCGGCCATCTTTAATTTATGCGAAACCATTAATCTTGTGTATCTCGGGTACCATATCACTGTTCAGTGTGAAACTTGGCATAGATCATCGATGCATCAAGAAAGTTCAAAGGAATAACCAAACCAGTTTCCCTGATTCGGTGGAAATCTTGGCGGCCATCTTTAATTTATGCCAAATCTTTAATGATGTATATCTCGGATATCATTTAAGTGTTCTATACGAAACTTGCTATACAGCATCGATGTATCAAGAGACTTGCAATGAATAATCACATCAGTTCCTCTGAGTGGCGGGAAGGATTGGTGGCCGTCTTTAATTTATGCAAAATCATTGATGATCTCTATACTGTTTAGCGCTCGATGTAAAATTTGTTATACATCATCGATGCATCAAGAGACTTACAATAAATGACAGATCTGGTTTCTCTGATTGGGCGGAAATCTTGGCGGCCATCTTTAATTTATGCAAAATCTTTAATGATGTATAGCTCTGATACCGTTTAAGGGTCAATCTCAAGGAAAGGCGCAATTCGTGTCACTCGACCCGAATTTCATTCTAACCAATCTTACGGCTAGAAAAATTCAGATTGTTCGTAGTATTCAATTAGTAGAGTACGAATAACTTATTGCAAGCAATGTCCCGATTGATTTTTTCGGGTAAAATTTCACCAGAACCCTCAATTTAGGGTAAAATAGACCTGTCACTGGGTGTAGTGACCTTCTTGATACCACGATAAAGTTGCCAGAAATTCTTTTGTTCTACATTATTCGACGTTTTTGGCAAGCAGCTGCATCTGTTCTTTCACTATCTGAATATATTCTTTACAAGGGCAGATTATCTTGTGAAAATGGCATGGGCAAAGGTCTGTCACTGGTTTTCCGGTCAGTGGTGTTACTGTAACTGAAATCGGAGCCAAAAAGCGAACGCTCAAATTAGAAACAAAGTTTTGCCACCAGGCGTCTTCGTTTCCAAGCGCGGGTAAAACTTGAGATTTCATACGATGTGTTTTATGAAACTCTTTTCAGTATTTCAGTCATTTCTAGCTCCAAATTTTCAGCGTATGTTTATTACCGGTCACTGGTGTTACGAGTCAGGATCAACATGTAGTGGCTCCTGAGTTAAAATATTAACTGATAATTAAGAAATGTGCGTATGAATTACAAAAGCATTGTTTTTGGACCGTCACGACAATATACGACGGAGCAACAACCAATTCCTTCCAAAATGTCAGTGGTGTTACCTGTCAGTGGTGTTACTATTTGTAGGGTAACACCATTGACAATAATGACGATTTTGCTCCAAGTTTCAGTGCAACATGAATTTACCTTTATCCAGATAATACTAAGTTAAGGAGTCTTGTCATATACGCGTTTTGCCCCTAAATAGCTTTCACTCACGGCTGGATTTTTGCCTCTATGAACAAATTGGTCACTGTTGTTACACGAGGTCAGTGGTGTTACTCGTGGTCACTGGTGTTACCAGGTTGTCAATGGTGTTACATTTCAGTTGGACAAATATTTGAAGAAGAAAAAGCAGTTTTATCAGAAGGCTTTTCATATACGTGTTTTGTCCCTAAATATTTTTCACTTGTAACTGCATTTTTCTGTCGATGAACAAATTAATCAGTTACACGAGGTCAGTGGTGTTACCGGATTGTCACTGGTGTTACGGATGCAAAAATCGTCTAGAAATTCAGAAACACTTGTTTGAGTTGTCCCATATTTCGAAAAAGAAACAAACTCGATTAGTATAAAGTCAGCATCAAGAATAAGTAGGTTTATTATACAGAATCTACACGAATGGTTGATACATGCGGTCCAATTGACTGATTTTGGTGAGCTAGGTAGCATAATTAGAAAATTAAAAACAAACCGGTTTTCTTAACTTCAATATTTTTTCATCATTAGTCATAGTTATACGCAATGTATTGCCTAGCATATATGTATCCTACTATTTCTGTCCTCTTAGTGCCCAATCTACTGGTCATTCCTGTGTTAAGTGTTATTAAAAATTTATTATTCGGAATTTCTGCATTTATTGTATGCGTTATAAAGAGTTTTGTCAATGGAGACTCTGTTGAAATCAAATTCTGTAGTCATTGGTGATCTTGATTTTGAGGTATTTCCCCAAGTGAAAATGTGACTTTCCGTGAGAATGACCCTTAAGTGTTCTATACGAAACTTGGTATACAGCATCGATGTATCAAGAGACTTGCATGAATGAATAACCATATTGGTTCCTCCGAATGGTGAGAAGGATGGGCGGCCAGCGGCCAGCTTCAATTTATGCAAAATCATTAATGATCTCTATATCTGATACTGTTCAAATGCTTATTGTATAATTTGGTATAAATCATCGATGCATCAAGATCGAGACATATGTAATGAAATACCGGTTTCTCTGATTGGACGGAAACTTTAGGGGCCATATCATATTGCAAAATTGTTGATAATCTGTTGTATATTTGTCACTTAAGTGCTTGGTGTTCCTGACATGACATCTTGGTTCAAATTGAATACATTATGAATGGCTGGAGCCCAGAGCCGAGGGGTTTTCTGATGCGCAGCTTCGTATTTGTAAAATTTTATCGCCATGCATAAAGGAATCATCATTTTCGCTTCCCGAAAAAGTGCGGATTTTGGTCCGCCAGATATTCAATTCCGGACACGATTAACTCTGTAGTGGCGAGAGGGTGCGATCAACAAGCAATTGTTATATCCTCGTTTGGAGAAATGATTACGTCCAGCAGGGTGATACTATAGATATCAGTTAGTGGAAAGGTAAGAAGAATTACCTTGCTGTCAAAATCGGGCGACCGTATTATAAAATTAGGGAGGGGCCACTTTGTGCGAAACCGTGGCAAGTGTGGAGTGCACCCTAGAGTTGCAATTTCCGATATCGGAAATTCAGTGACAATTCCCGATATCGGAAATGCATTTCCGATATCGGAAATTAAATTTCCGATAACGGGAATTGAATTTACGATATCGGGAATTGTCCCCGAATTTCCGATATCGGAAATTGCAATTCCCGATATCGGAAATTCAATTTCCGATATCGAAAATTCTAATTTCCGATATCGGGAATTGAAGGTCATTTCCGATATCGGAAATTTTAATTCCGATATCGGAAATTTTGATTCCGATATCGGAAATTCTCGAATAAAAAGCACTTTGGCTTGCCATAAATCTCCGTTGATATCCCAGACCAAGAATGGACACTCAAACTCAGCGAAAGTGACATATGTTACAACAGGTACAAAATGAAACACATTTGACCACAAAAAACTAAACTTGTTTCTGCCATTCACGAGAAAATAGAAGGAATTGATCTTTAAAAATAAACGGCATGGCATGCCGTTTATTTTTCCACGGCCGTGTCAACAAGCATATACACGTGTGGTGCATTCTACCAACGTATGCTGTGCGACATTACCGAACCATAGGCACGAGCCATGACGTTATCCCATGACTGCAGCTGTGCAGCATTCAAATCTGTGGGCGTCGCTACGTCACTCATTCGTCACGCAGTGACGTCATTTTCCTCCTCGCGTACAACCCACACTCAATGGCGAGACAGAAAAGCCGTCGAAGCGGGCAGAGTTACAAATTTCTCTGACAAGATATTCTTGCATTCGTTGTATATGACGATCCCACTATCATCAAATATAATACATATGATGCTTTGGTATCTTCAATGCTGAAAAAGCGCACGGGAGAGAGTTTACAAAATCCATACATTTTGAGGCTGATTAAAATACCCGTATTTATGTTGAGCGTTGTGGCTTCATGCGGACCCCGATTTTCGTCATATTTTCGGGTTGGCGTGCACTCTTCGCTCCAGACTTGCGCTTCGGTTCGGGCTTGTGTTTAGTCCTGATTTAACGCTTAAGGGATACCAATATTCGTTACACAATGTTAACTGTGTTAGTGTCAATAAAGAAATTGAATTGAATTATATCACCGTAGTTTACCTAGATTTATAGATACCATCCAGTTCTCGAACACTGTTAAAAGTTATATTTGAGAAATATATTACGGGCATACAACGCGTATTGCTATGTTGCCCAATGTGGCTTCATGAGCACGATACAATTAGACCTAGTTAGGTAGGCCTACACCCGATAATTCTTGGTCAGTACGTAGTTTAATTTCTCACAAGGTACATGTAGCAGGTACCGTAACAGTCTGATAAAATGATAGTTATCCTGTGTTAATTAGGACAAAATATTATGTACAGTATTTTGCCTGGGAAAATTTGTTGAGTATTTATTGCTCCAAACAGAAGAAAAAATATCACGATATCTCGTGTTAGTTGTGGAAACTATATGTCCTATATAGGTTCCATTATTTAAAGTATTATATATGGTATGGATATATTACATGCTAGTAAATGTAATAAATACCTATTCTCCGACAAATACTAATGTGTAATATCATTTTCCGACGTCTGCTCCCTATGTAGAGTAATTTTCAGTCGGTAAGATTTATCGAATAACAGGTTCGCACGGAGTGAACCCATTCACGGTTTATGCTTTACAGTATTAGAAACGTTTCAACATATGTCAAGAAGTTCACAGGATAAGTATGGTAAATAGTTTTGTATAATGATTCATTGAAAATGAGTGAATCAAATTATTTTGCTAGCCCATTTTCACTTTCCACACTGACTGCCTCTTTTGTTGGGAGAGTTACAGTGTTGTATCCTTGTACAGTCCGTTTCGGGTATACGTATAGTCGTAGATTTACCATTGACTCGTGATCTGGTGTGTTCTGGCGAGTACAGAAGAAAAAAAGAAGTAAGTTCTTCGAATAAGGTTCGTTGTTGTTGAGTGCTTTATCAGTGCAACGGCAGTTCAAGTAGCTAGGTAATCTGTGACCAATGCTTCGAATGCCACCATATATCTGATTCCCATATTCTGTAATTCTGGCAATACATTATTCTCTGTTCAACAGCACCAACGCTGGAAGTGGCTAGTTTGGTGCACATAAAATAGGGGAACGCGGACTTTGAAATATTTTTCGAAGTGATGAACTCCCCGAGATTTGCCGTTGATCTCTAACCCAAGTTTCTGTAGATGAGACGTATCTAAAAGCTTACCGTACTCACGGGAGCCGAGTCGCGCTCCAGTACGGTCCCTCGTGAGGACGATCTGGTATACATCGTCTTCTCGGCGTGTGTTAGTTCAACAAGCTGAACCCTGCTGACATTTACAAATGTAATTTTGTGATATTGACAAATTATGCAGGGTTCAGCCGTTGAACCGAAATTTCCTATCACAAAATTTTCGCCTTCCGACCTGGGTAACAGCGGGTGGATTTGCGCTCATGCATTGTCAATATCACAAAATTAAATGTCAGCATGCAGGGTTCAGCTTGTTGAACTAGGCGTGTGTGTGATCGATATACTGAAGTATATAAATTCCCTAGTCCAGCTAAACAATGACTTATCATATAAGTGTGCCGTAACTTGGATATTTTTCCGAATCTCGGTAAAAAAAGCAACAAACTTAATTTGATTTTCAAAACGAGCGTACGATGAAGGGAGACAACTTGTTTGAGAACAATCAAAAGTCTACTTTGACCCATCTTCATTTTATCCAGCCAATTTCTACATTCCCACTTCGAACCTGCCTTGATTTATCTGACCCCTTCAGCGTTCAAAATCCGAGATGTAAATTTCACCAGCTAACGACAGAAGAACCAATCAGAACGTACACATCGATTGCGAGTGAAGTCACATAGAGTAACATCATCCTCTATTAGCGGCGTCCTTCTTCCTAATATGGTGCCCACTAATTAGGTCAGCCAATCAATAACGCTATTGTGCGACCCATTTCGAATTTCAAATGTTTTCGAGGTCAGTGACGTCTCGTGTCTATTTATAAGTTATTTGAACATTGAAGGGGTCCAGATATATCAAGGGAAGTTCGAAGTGGGAACGTAGAAATTGGCTGGATAAAATGAAGATGACTTTGACCCGGCATGCACTGACAGCATTTTGTAGATACACTTGCCGTGAATGCATGTTGTTTGTTTGAATTCGTTCTTTGGAATTTGCTTTCTTTGCCATGAGTTTTATCAATATTCAGAATGATAATATATTATTTCATCAATTGAGTCATTTTGCCAAAAAATATATATTCTTAAATATTTAGGAAATATTTCTTTTAGACTTTATAACAAAAATGAAACATACCTTATCAGAAATTATGTAATAAGCAACATTATTTACTCACTTTCTCCCGATCTTTTAACAAATTTCTCAAAAACTTATATTCTTAAATGCTATACCGGTTTTTCATATAAATACATCAACAATGGATACAGTTGGGTGATATATTTATTCTTAAAAAAAAACAATATTTGGATATAACTTTTTCAACAAACACTTTTGTACAAAAAAACCCAAACAATTTCATATAGCCAATCTATTATTACTCAATGAGCCATATCGCCAGGGTGAGGGGAGACCATGCCCATTCCAGTCCCCTGCCCGACGAAGAGGCACATCTGAGTGGGGGTGACTGGTCAAAGATTCATTCAATTCTTTGTGCAGAGGGATGTTATACAATTACCAATACTGTTCAAAACAAGAATTGAATTGTGAATACCAATAATTTATCGAAGTTGTGTTGTTCACAGTTTAAGCAAAACAATTAGCTATAAACAACTCGTCGCGTCCTTCTTAATGCCAGAGTACGTAAAGAGTTACTTCCCCTGGTATCACAGACCGTCCCCAGAAGAGACCGTGCTGGGCAGAACCAGAGCTCCCGTGAGCACAGTCAGCTTTTAGATCCTTTTGCTGTAGATGGGGGAAACCATCTATGAAATACGACCATCAGATTCTAGCACATCATTTCATAGATTGTTTTTCCCATCTAGGTTTCTGGTGGTGTCCTTTGATATACAAACGATAAAATTTGGTCAATATTACAGTAACCGAGTATGACCAATTCTTGTCACTGTGGGGGTCGTAATAGCGTGGGTTGGGGCTTATATTATTCCGCCTGCACAAAAAAGATACCCAACAATTTAGGCCGCTGTTAATTAATGGTTCGTTTCCCGTAACCCGCCCGCATCAGTATTTTTACAAGCAATAATTACGCATTGTATTAATTATTGGTACTGATCCCTAAAAAAAAATGCCTATAATGAGTTCTGATTTCGCGAAGCAGCGCTCTCCAGTGATTAAATTGCTCGTGAAATACCGAGATTGTCGTAACAAGTTTCGTAAAGCCGTCATCCCTTCGAAGGGCACTGCAGCGCCACCTGTTGTGCAGTTCAAGGGATTCCCCATAAACTGACCAATGAAACGGCAAACTTTCTTGGGAATCCTCTAAGCTACGTCATTATGTTTTTCAGTCGGAGCTCCGAAAGGAAATTCTGTGGTCTCAATTCCGTAGTTTGTCTGATCGCAAAAACAGTAAATAACAACAAACTGAACATCCACAATGTAATCTAACGAATATGCATTGAGAAGTGAAGAAGTATAACTATTCGTCTGCAAACTAGATATCGATTTGCACGCGGAGTTCTCAAATCGAACGGAAGTATGTTCATCATACACCCCTTTCGTTCCTCGTACACCGCGCAATGAATGTAGAAATGTCCGCATGGTTGATCGCATTCATCCTGGTTTTGATCAAATGATTTTGGCCAACGGAGCCACGATAGCTTCAACAAACGGTCAGTTTTATGTTAAATTCACAACTTTCCTATTCTCTGAAAAGACGACCGCCAGCTCTGTCATCGAGCGTTTTCTTTCCAAGGCAGATTTGAAACTTCCGTCGATGATTCTCCTGCCTTATATCAGTGTATATGGGCGCTTGTAATCAGCAAATAAATGATATAAATCTATAAATCACTCCGTGCCATGGATCAAGAATCCACAGTGGCGGACTTGGAAGAGAAGAAAGACTTCTCTTCCAAGTCTTTACTGACTCTGAAAATCAGAAGAAGGCATCGTGATTTAGACCAAAGCTGTTGTTGTTGTTGTTGACCAGTGACTTGCTTAGGACAGCTGTATTATAGTAAAATTTATGAATCCTCAAAAATTAGGATTAATATTATTACTATTTATGGTTGCTTTGGTGAAGGCTGATTTAATATTGTTAGCCAGTACTAATCTGACGGAAACCAGTTCTAAATTAGCTCCATATATGACACCTCACATAATGTATTTTATGTCAAAGAGTCATGTCTATGGATTGTGATCTGTGATTTCTTTTTAATGGTTATTATGTATGCATTATTCATTTAATTAGCAGGTCACTGTTCCTCTAGCAGAGGTTTTGTTTGATAAATCTAGTCCAGTAAAAGGTTTTATATTTTCAAATTTTGCATCCCAAGTTTTGTTTAGTATTTTTTTTTTTTTTTTTTTTTTCTCGCTAGGTAATAATTAATAATTAATAATTATCGCCCTCAGCATGTCTATTTTCAAAAGCAAGGTTACGAGAAACAAAGAATTAATTAACAACGGCCAAACTGGAATGAAATTTCATATGAGATTACAGTGCATTGGCGAAAGCTCCAAACACACCGGAGCTACTTACATTTGCGCTTATTTACGTATGCATTTAAATGTAAGCTTCTAATTAGGCTATTTCATTCACATGGGTACCACAAGATACCAAAAAGCAAACCATAATGGAAACTATCAGTTCAAACTAAGGTAAAAAGTCCATGTCAACCTAGATTAAACAAAATTAAGCATTTCACCTTCAACAAATTTCACAGGTGGCTTACTATTGTAGGTCTTATGAAGCCTAGATTGATATTACAGTCACAATACCAAAGGTTAAATGTTGCCTGGTATGGTCAAAGTTTGCATGTCACAAAAAATATGTTGGATATGGGGCATAAATGTCCCACTGAACTTTGTTTTCTTCAAAAATTGATTGAACAGTACTTACTATCTCCGTTTTACTCCAAATACAAGATATGCCTATTTACTATTTATCAGATTTTCATATAGTGCAAATTTACACATGTGTAAATAAACTTTTGCCCAACTTCAGGACCAGATGCAGATACTCTCCATGCAAATAATTTACAATTGTGTGCAGTTGCATTCACATATAATGAGTTCACACATATTTATTTTATTTTGAACAGTGTGCAGATTGATGTGTATGTGTATGTGCTCGGGGCTAAAGTAAGAAGCAAAAGTTTCCTCCAACTTCTGCTTGCAACATGATGTCAAGCCTGGTTGAGATTACTATTTAGCCTGACTACATGTATATTTTCATTTTCTCCTGAACTATCAATTCCATTGATCTATTGAAAATTACAAGGGTGCACTCACATTTATTGTATGGTATACACTTATTGAGGCATGACATTTGACTCATTTAGTAAAAACTTCAGTATTGGAATGTTTGAACTTCGGTACAGAATCAGAATCAGTTTTATTGCTCTTTTTTTGCCATACAGACTAAAGGCAAAACAAAAAAACAACAAAAAAAACAAAGACAGAAAAAGATATATGTGTGCATATATAACAATAACTAACTAACACGGTGAGTTTGCATGCTACCTGTAATCATAATACTGTTATAGCGTGTATATAAAGAACAGCAATCATTTATGATCTATTATCATATACTGTTACAGTATCGTACCCGTACGGTTTCAACCGGACCCACTCTCTTCCATAATTTTAAAGCAGTTGTACGTACATGTACTTTGCAAGAGCATCTGCTACGCACTGTATGTTTGATGCCATGATGTGCATGAATAAAATTTGTTGAGGGGGACTAACTAACCGGACATGCCGGATGGTTGACTCAATAGTAGCCATTAGCTCTCTCCTTTGTGCTACACATTTTTTGCAACATAGCACAAAGTGTGGTTCATCATCTATCACACCGCATGTGGTACATGCTAGTACATCGCCAAAGGCTGTTCAAATTCCTTATCGTTCATTCAACTCTCTGTACGATGACACATGTATACAAACATAATGTTTTTAATGCTTAGGGTAAAGTGCATGTTCATTCAGATATATCAGGTCACATTATCCCTGAGATCAAGAAAACAGAATTATTGATCATATATTTGCCAAATCTCACTTCAAGATTCCATGAATACCATTTCGGATGACATTCTTTCTTATTTCCATATTTTAATGGGATGAATGCCATATGTAATAAGCAGTACATTTACATTCGATTATTTTTCACTTCAATTTCTTTTCGGCAAGACTTCAGCCTAACAGTTAGGCTGAAGTCTCTTTTCTGTAACCATGGTAACCCAGGTAATAGCGTCATTTTGAACTGTATCAGTGTATGCATTGACAGTTATATCCTGTATCCAAGATTACTTTTATGATCTTTGACAATACAGCTAAAATGTCTTAACTCTTTGCCCCATGGAGGCTTACTCCCATTGCCCCATGGTGACGCCATTTGACGCCCCTTCCTAGTCCATGATGACGCCATTTGACGCCTTATGTAATAAAATAATTAATTAACCTCATTAAATAATATTTTATTTCAGAAAATATTAAACATGCTAAATTATTGGTCACTGTAAAAGTAATAAAAAAAATTAATAAACGTTTGGCCTCAGACCTCCAATAGATTTGTACCTGTCAATTTACAGCTGATTGCCAAAAAGGTCTATGCCTATGGGGCAACCTAGAAAAGCCTGTATGGTTTAGAACAGGGCGTCAAATGGCGTCAACATGGGGCAATAAAGAGTTAAGAACACATATACAGTATTGTGTTGATATTGTTGATACTCAATTGTACAGGGGGCCCTCGGTGGCCGAGGGGTCTAAGGCGCTTCACTGGTGACCGCTAGCCTCACACCACTGAACCGGCACGGGTTCGAGCCCCACTGGTGCATGTGTGAAAGTTCGCAAGTTACTTGCCGATGGGTGGTGCTTCTCTGCGGGTACTCCAGCTTTTTCCACCAAGCAAACTGGTCATCACCATATAAGTGAACTAGCTTGAGTGTAACATACTAACAATGAACTAAATCCCCTCCCCCATCAATTGAACAGTGAATATTTTGAGGCTAGAAATCAATACTTGGCATACTATAAGCTTAGGCATTATGTATACCATGTGCATGTATCTCATCCTTCAGAAATCTATTTTCCCATCTTCATCTTCTTCATAGACAATAGTCATGTCCATTGGAGTCCTGTACAAATATCCTAAATTTAGGTGGCCTTTTGAAGTTCACAAGTTCTAACACTATATTTTCTTCCCAAATAGGCCAGCATTGGGCACCAGACTTTCACCTTGCCCAGATGGAGACTACCAATGATAAACCAGATCTTTCCACTTTAACATCACCCATCACTCAGATGGCTGATGAATTGGAAAATGGGGATGATGGGGGTGATGGTGATAGTCCAGGTGATGATGATAGGCTAGGCAATTGTGAAATGAGTCATACGGACATGATTTGGATGGGAACTGTGGAAATGATGGACAAGACACCAGGCATTTCCACTTCAATACCATCTGTAGCTGGTGTGGTTGGTGATCTTGTACACATGAGTGATGGACCAGCTTCCATTGAAAGCAGTCTTACTGAGATTGGAACTGTGCATATGGGGGACATTTTCACTTCAATACCGTCTCTAGTTGGTGAGACTGATGATAAGATAACCAGGAGTGATGGGCCAGCTTCTAATGAATGCAGCGTTACAGAGATAGAAACTGTGGATATGGTGAACATTTCCACTTTAATACCACCACCTGCTGATGGTGATAATCAATCTGAACCGGGTAATACATCTACCTGTAATGAAATTTGTCTTACTGAAACCAAAACTGTGGACAAGAACCCATGTATTTACACTTTAATACTTCCACCTGTTGATCATGCTGATAGTGACAATCATTCTGAACTGGGTAACAGTGAAAGTTTCGGAACTGAAACAGAAATTATAGACAAGAATCCAGACATTTCCACTTTAATACCTCCTCCTGCTGACATGACTGATCATCTGATACACAGGAGTGATGTGCCAGCTGCCAGTGAAACCAGTATTGCCAGCGAAACAAGTGTTACCAATGTGGGAACAGTCAACATGATTTCCACTTTAACATCTCCACCTGCTGACACATGTAGCAACAGTCTTCCTGAACCAGGTGAAATTTGTGTTGCTGTGGCAGGAACTGTGGACCAGAAACCAGGTATTTCCACTTTGATACCGAAACACTTTGATGTGCTGGTTGACAGCAATGATAGATCAGGTGATGGTGGAATCAGTGCTGCTGATATAGGAATTGTAAATAGTTTGGATACACGTAATAAGTCTAACAGTTCCTCTTTGATGTCACCACTCAATGAAATGACCAATAACCTAATACATGAGCCAGATGGACTCCAATCAAACAGGATCACACCTGAAACAGCAACGTCGGATCATCCCATATCTGGCGTGTATGCAGATAGTAGCCTCAACAGCATGGGTATGAACAGAGAGCCTGTGATTTTGGAGCATTCAAAGTTCACGGGATCTCTAGACACAGGTTACACATATAATGTTCTTCGACTGGAAGCTCCTGGGGGAATACATCTTCAAGTACTTGAGGGTGCTAGTGATAAACCAGGTGACAATGAAACTAATGTTCCCGAGATGGAAACTGCTGACATAGTGGATGAGAAACCAGACATTTTCACTTTGATGTCCGCGCCCACTGAAATGTCTGATGACCTGATACACGACCCAGCTGGACGCCAATCAAACTTGCCCAGCAGGGTTGCAAATGAGAGAGCAACTCCAAGTCTTCTCATATCTTCTTTGTGTGCAGATAGTCAACCGAGCAGTGTGAACAATGGATACATACATGTTAGTGGCATGGGTATCAAGAGAGAACCCGTTGAAGCTTCTAACCGAGATGATGATGGCCAAATGGATGACATGGCTGGTGAGGATTGTTCCAGTGATATTCATCGTGACCAAGGTATAACACATGGCAATAATAACAAACATTAAATAATTTGAAGTATATTATTAAAATCTAACCATGTACTGTACACTAACCATGTACATGTACACTAACCATGTACACGTATATTAACCATGTACATGTACACTAACCATGTACATGTACACTAACTATGTACACGTACACTCACCATGTACATGTACACTAACCATGTACACGTACATTAACCATGTACACGTACATTAACCATGTACATGTACATTAACCATGGGCATGTACACTAACCATGTACATGTACACTAACTATGTACATGTACACTCACCATGTACATGTACATGTACACTCACCATGTACATGTACATGTACACTAACCATGTACACGTACATTAACCATGGACATGTACACTAACCATGTACATGTACACTAACTATGTACACGTACACTCACCATGTACATGTACACTAACCATGTACACGTACGTTAACCATGGACATGTACACTAACCATGTACATGTACACTAACTATGTACACGTACACTCACCATGTACATGTACACTAACTATGTACACGTACACTCACCATGTACATGTACCCTAACCATGTACATGCACACTAATGCACACTTATGTGTACACTAACCATGCACATGAACACTAACCACTTACATGTACACTAACCATGTACATGTATAGTACTAACCATGTACACTAGCCATGTACATGTACACTGACCATGTACATGTACACTGACCATGGACACTAGTCATGTACATTTATACTAACCATGTACATGTTCACTAACCATGTAAACCATATACATGCAAACTAACCATGTCCATGTACATGTACACTAACCATGCACACTAACCATGTACATGTATACTAACCATGTACACAAGCCATTTACATGTACACTTACCCTGTACACTAATCATTTGCATGTACAATAACCATGTACATGCAAGCTAAACATGTACGTACACTAACCATGGACATATACACTAAATACGTACATGTACACTAACCATGGATATGTACACTAACCATGTACATGTACACTAACCATGTGCTTGTACACTAACCACCATGTAAACTAACCATGTGCATGCGGGTGGTTGGGTGGGCTCGGGTTCCTGTTGCTTCAATTCATTTTGCTGAGAAGCATGCGGGTGGTTGGGTGGGCTCGGGTTCCTGTTGCTTCAATTCATTTTGCTGAGAAGCAAAAGGAACTTGATAATATGATGTCTAGCACTGTAATATCACTTGTCTTTATTGTACCATGTAAGCCTCCTGACTGTGTCTTGTGTGCTGTCTTCAGTGTTTAATAGGGTGGATGGCGGGTGTCTGGTTTCATGCTGCTTCAAAAATTTCTTCTTTGAAGCAGCAGAAGCACAACTGGGCTGGGTGGTGCTTAGTTGGTTCGTCGCAATATAGAGACATCAAATTCTATTCATTCACTCACCCTAACCATGTACATGTACACTAACATGACTAACCACGTACATGTACACTAACCAAGTACATGTTTACTAACCATGTACACTAACCATGTACATGCAAACTAAACCTGTACACTAACCATGTACATGTGCATGCAAACTGAACATACATACATTTACACCAACCATGAACATGTACACAACCATGTACACTAACCATGTACATGTACACTAACTATATACACTACATGCAAACTAAACGTACATGTACACAACCATATACACTAACCATGTACATGTACACTAACTATATACACTACATGCAAACTAAACGTACATGTACACAACCATATACACTAACCATGTACATGTACACTAACCATGAACACTAACCATGCACATGCAAACTAAACATGTACACTAACCATGTGCATGTACACTACCCATGTACATGTACACTAACCCTGTACACTAACCATGTACATGTACACCAAACATGTACATGTACACTAACCATGTACATGTACACTAACCCTGTACATGTACACTAACCATGTACATGTACACTAACCATGTACATGTACACTAACCATGTACATGTACACTAACCATGTACATGTACACTAACCCTGTACACTAACCATGTACATGTACACCAAACATGTACATGGAAACTAAACATGTACATGTACACAACCATGTACACTAACCATGTACATGTACACTAACCATGTACATGCAAACTAAACATGTACAGGTACACCAACCATGGACATGTACACTAGAAGCAACAGGAAGAAGCAACAGGAACTTGATAATGTGATGTCTAGCACTGTAATATTACTTGTCTTTATTGCACCATGTAAGCGTCCTGTCTGTGTCTTGTGTGCTGTCCTCGGTGATTTATAGAGTGGATGGAGGGTGTCTGGTTCCATGCTGCTTCAAAGATTTCTTCTTTGAAGTAGCAGGAACACAATTTGGCTGGGTGGCGCTTAGTTGGTTCGTCGCGATATAGCTGAAATATTGTTGAAAGCGACGTTAAATTCTATTCACTCACTCACCCATGTACATGTACACTAACCATGCATGTACATGTACACAACCATGTACACTAATTATGTACATGTACACTAACCATGTACACTACATGCAAACTAATCATGTACATGTACACAACCATGTACACTGACCATGTACATGTACACTATCCATGGACATGTACACTAATCATGTACATGTACACTACTCATGTACACTAACCATGTGCATGTACACTAACCATGGACATTTACACTAATCATGTACATGTACACTAACCACTTACATGTACAATATCCATGTACACATACAAGTTGGATGAGTGCTATGACCATGATGACAGGGACAACCCTTAGAAACCAGGAAATATTTTGATGTATACTAGTAACAGAACAAATACTAGAATTGGGCTCTTCAAAATTTTGCTCTCGGACAAAATATTACGATAATATTAAGCGAGCTGCCACCACTCTAACTTCTAACTGTCCTTGGTTTTGGTTTGTTAAATATTCCATTCTCTGATGTTATACATGTACTCTGGTGAAATCAGAGAGAAAATAAATCCATTTAGATGTTTGCGATGAGTATGTGATTCAATCATGGTGGACTCGACAACACGATCGACATAACATAGTCATGATAGTTCTCGCTACTGGTTTCCTGCTTAGCAACATATGGCTTATTGTATCTTTGGATTTTTGTCATGTTTGTACTCTGGTGTCAATTGATGTCATCTCCCACTTTATCGCTAGTGATAAGTATATAGACACAATAGCAGAGATACTCTAGGCCTATATTATCTATCTGCAGGTGTTACTCCAGCCAAAAGAATCAAAATTGAAAGGAACACAGATGACGAAAGTCCTGCCAGACTATCATCCAGACATCTTACGAGTGGTGCAATACTGAGGAGAAAGCCATCATATTCCGAGGAGGGATTTCTCTCCTCCAGCAGTGAAGATGGTGATGATGACCCAGATAATAGCGGGGACAGCAACTGGACAGAGCAGGATGATATCAAACATGTTATATCAAGGAACAAAACTAGATGGAAATTTAAGGTACTGGTATTTTGTATGTTAAATTGTGTATTTTAAGTGGATATCTTATCTTGTGTTCAGGTGATCTGTCTTCACCTAGTCATGCTTGTATATAAGGTGGACCCCTAAAAAAATGTTCTGGCAGGTGAATTATATTTTTAGCCTCTGATGAGAAGTGTGCACTGCTCAGGGGAAATCCTGTCACTTCCAGGCAGAACTGTAAGTGTGATAAATCGAGGCCGAAGGACATAAGATAAGAACAGGTCTTGAACTTCACAGTTTGGGGCCCCGAGTACTGGAACATCATGTAGGCCTACATATATATAAAATATCCCAATATTACTGAAGATACGCAACTATTTTTTTCTCCTTACTGATTTCTGATGTGTTTTATCCTTGATCCAGGTCTCTGAGTTGAAGTTAACTGATATGATCAATACTGTTGTTAACATACATGACTCACTCCTCTCATTATCAGGACACTTGACTACTTCCATTGGATCCTTAGTATGGAAGACCATACCCATGTTCAATGTGTGGTCGTTATTTTCGTTACTCTCTGTTGCAGGTTAACACCTCCCCACATATTACTACGCATTCTGATGAAAGACCATACCAATGTACTACTTGTGACAAGAGCTTTGAGACAAAGTGGGGCCTGACTCGCCATATCAAGACACATCTACCAAAACCTCCGAGGTATAAAGAGTCGGATGCAATTTATGGTTGTTCAACATGTGGAGCAAACTTTGTCCATGTCCGAGTCTTGAAGGGGCATATCAGAGCGAATGAAGGTCACATACCCAAACACCAATGCCCAAGATGCGAGAGGTTTTTTAGTAGAGAAATTCATTTGCAGAGACATATTGAAGTGCATGATAATGGCCATCCATTCAAATGTGATCAGTGTAATTTCTCGACTGAGTATGCCCCATCCTTCAAAAGACATGTGGCGAATCACGCACCGGTCTATGATCAACCATGTCCAAAATGTAACAAATTGTTCAAATGTAAAACAGACGTGCGTCGTCATGTAGAAACTGTTCATGTGAACATGCCTAACTTGCTCTGCACTGTCTGTGGAAAGGCTCTGAAGTCAAAGAAAGGTCTTGATGCACACATGTTAGCACTACATTCCGATGAGAAACCACATGAGTGTACAGAGTGTGGTAAATGGTACAGTACCAGATCCCAGCTGACCAATCATGCAAAGACACACGGCTCAATGGATAAGTGTATGCAGTGTTTTATATGCGGTAAAGGATTCTTTTTCAGTTATAGATTGGAAACTCATATGCTGTGTCACACTGATGATATGCCCTTCAAGTGTGAGCATTGTGGGAAGGAATTCAAGCGGCAACATAACCTGGATAGTCACATGAGAACTCACGTTGGTCTCTGGAGTTTCACCTGTCATATTTGTGATCGGTCCTTCAGATGGAACCATATTCTTCGGAATCACTTGAAGACCCATGTAAAAATTGAAAATGTAGAATGATCAGATAGTCAGAACTACGTCAAAACTTGTGAATATTATTCATGGTCCCAATACTTAAATTTAAAGTATTTTGAACCTTGATATAAATCCAGAGCCCTTTCAAAACTGTCACAAGAATCTGGTTCCATGCATGGTCGATATACACAGGTTTCACTGTAGTAGGGTTACTGTGTCACATCTGTTGGTTAGCATTCAAGATCTTCATGAAGTTCATATGAACAGTCACAATGAAGCGTGACTGAGATACATCATTCTTCAGATAACGACTTTGCAACGACAATCATATGGATAAGAATACTGATCAGCGATTTAGATTTGATATTTTTGGAACATCATGACTCTTGCTGGCATCATTGAAAACTGTTGACCGCTTCTCTCTTGTAGGAAACTTGCCTATGTTTATGTTCTTTGACGTAGCAGGAACGCAACTTGGCAGGGTGGTGCTTAGTTGGTTCATCGCGATATAGCTGTAATATTGTTGAAAGCGACATTAAATTCAGTTCACTCACTCGCCCACTGTATACTGGTACAATGATTTTTTTTTTTTTAATTTGGTGCTAATTCTGTTACCGGTATATAAAATAGGTCTTTGGATTATGGACACGGAAATTCTTCAGTGGACGACGGCTGAATATTGGATGATGGGCTAGACATTTGTATATTAGGATACAATGGAATGATATGAATGGGAATCAACTGCAGGTAGACGAAACATGCTAAGGCAATAATCATACTCAATTCCGTAATATTGAAGAAGCCTCATCTTTTGGATGAAACACTTTCTCAGTGAAGCCCATTGCTGTGTTGATGATTGAGCCAGCAACCATATGCCTTACGGTGAGAGTCAAAGGTTTAATTGTCATATCTACATGATCTATGGGGATGACCCAACATGCACAACAGGAGCCATCATTGCACTCTTATCTATGCTTCATTGAGATGGTCTTATCCTGAAAAACCTTTCTAAATGAATTAATTGTATAGCTTACCCACCATCACAACCATTGTTAAAGTAAAATGCATTGATATCAGACAACCATCCGATCCAGGCATGAACACTCTTGTATTCAACGTTGTTAACATGTGGCATCGAAATTCATAAACGTGTAAACATGTTAAATGCAAATGTATGTGAATATTGTAACATAACAGAAGTATTCATTGATCAGCTTTGTATTTGAAAAGTTAACATGGTGTTTCTCTCAAGTTTGTATCAAAGAAGTCAGTTTTCATTGATCAATTCTAAGTTTTCATCAAAAAGCCAGCTACATGTTTCTCTCAAATTTGTGTCATTCTAAAAAGTGTCTGTTAGTTGGTTTAAGTCATCACCAGATTTGTATCAAGGAATTATCCTTTGACCTGTTTTAAGTTTTTATCAGATAGCCAGCTTTGTGTTTCTGTCGTGAAATGTCTATCAATCACACTGTGAACCAATCTAATGTACACGATAACAATGGAGATAGTAATCACTGATATATTGAAGGGATAATGGATTATCTGCACGAGTTCGAACAATTTTTCCAACTTTGTTCTATTAAATTTGTTAACCCTGATTTCATGGTTGGAATGGATTATCTGCATGATTTTAAACCATTATATCACCGGCAAGGCCTACCTGTATGTTTGCCTGTACGAGTCGTTGGCAATTACTGATTGTACAATATTTTCCTTGTTGCCTTTTTGACGTAAGTACTTTTCATAAATAAACGAACAGGGGCTATTGATTATGACCAAAGGCGAGAATGTTCCTTGAACTTGTTCGTACAGTCAATATCTCATTAAATTTACACAGCGTGTCGTGGCCGAAGTAGTTAAGAGTGTTTGACGCTGACCCGGAGTGCTACAGCTGGCGTGGGATCGCCCCTCGTCAGTGACCGCTTACATACTTGCCTATTCAAAAGGCGCTGGGCTGATCCGGTGTCCAGGGTAAAAAGGACTGATGGTGGAACTAGTTGCTACGCTAGACCTTCGCCAGTGGAGGCACTTGGGGAGTAAAGTACTATCACAGCACTTTCAGGATAGTATAGTTCGTCCAATTGTAGAATTGTATAAATGTTCACTTCACAGCACGATAGTTGAGCTATAAATGTAGCTAAATAATATATATAGCCCTCAAGAGTATGAGGGCTATAGGTCGGCCCCAGTCACCTCCAGCGAGGGTTTTAGATAATTTTATTACGAATCACTCACCTCTGAACCTGCCGTACATCTAATCTCTATCCCCTCCTGCGCACTATTTCAAAATCTTGCACACTATTGTGAAATAGTAACGAATATATCGCCGTCTGAATTTCCCAGACGACTTCCACTTTAAACGCGCCATGTTAACCGTATATAGTGACGTCACCAACATGGCGCGCAGAGAGCTAGAAGTTTCCGACTGGAAAATTCAGACGGCGATATATTCGTTACTATTTCACAATAGTGTGCAAGATTTTGAAATAGTGCGCAGGAGGGGATAGAGTTTAGATATACGGCAGGTTCAGAGGTGGGTGATTCGTAATAAAATTATCTAAAACCCTCGCTGGAGGTGACTGGGGCCGACGTATAGCCCTCATACTCTTGAGGGCTATATTATTTAGCTACTATAAATGTTGAGTGGTTCCAATTGATTGTATATTAATATGTACTCCTATACGGAGCTGCTCCTATATAGAGGAGGGATCTACCAACTGAACTGAACTGAACTGAACATAGCGTTGACGAATCTGAATTTCTGGGCATGCGCAATTCGAAAGCACACCATTGAAAATCCCGTTAGCCATAATCATATGACGTTGGTCTATATATATGACATAATTATCAATTATATAGGTGCTTTAACAGTCAATATATCGTTAAAGTTTAAAATAATGTTTTCGATTTGGGAATTTTGATCCTGCGCAATGGAAAGGGCATCCTGGGAAATCCCGGAAGCAATAATTGGCTTATCATTCATTCGAGATCATTATCAGTCATTGTGCTTAGCAGTCAACTGGTCAATATAAACACACTGGAGATTCAATCATTGGAACCCCCGGGGTTTTGCCGAAATAATTGGAACTCTCGGGTCGGCAACGCTATATTCATAGAGTGAAGATGGCGAATTCGGAGTGAAAATTGCTACCCATCGATTAAACTTCCCCCGAGTTGGAAGGGTCATTAGTGTACGTCTCGAGGTACCCACCAGTTGGTGTACGTCTCGAGGTACCCACCAGTTGGTGATTCGTATAGTACTAGGAATGTTTCGGGGGTAACCGGGGTTTACTGGCAAAGCTCCACAAATCCGCTAGTCACACACGCCTTCGACAGGTTAGGGTAATCCCGCTCTCTAAAATGGAGGTAAAGAGGGTCGTTTTCGCTCAATAATCAGTTCACATAATGAATTCAGCAAAATCCTCTTGAGGCGCATACAGACATATCTATCCGCATTAAATGGTAGTAAAAAAGTAAATTGTCATCTAATTTGCATAATAATAGGCCAAAAATCCTTAGCGCTGTTTAAACAACATTGGCTGGTTATTCACATGGCAAATTAATTTTATGACACGAAACAATAGCTAAATCAATGCGCCTGAAATTTTGATGCATTGGTTAAGAAGAAATCAAAAGTTATTGAGCAAAAACGGCCTTTTTTATCTCCATTTTAGAGAGCGGGATCGCCCTAACCTGCTTGAACTTTCGGCGCTAGATCGAGTGTAAACTGGCATTGAAGTTCAGTCCCGGCTTTATCTTCACTGCACACCATCAACAAACTGAAAATACACTTTGGTCTGTGATCAAATTATCAACTGTTGAACATTGTTCCGCCCTCATTTGTCTATAGTTCAACATTATCATTTGGTAAACAGATCTATAACGGATGGAATTCGTCGTAGTGTCGGATAATCATGTCAAAATAGTTTCATTTCCGTAGCGATGTCAACGCTACTAGACGAATATTGCATGCATGTATTATCGCATCGACGATCGTCCAATTTATTTTTTCAGATACAGTCTCAAATGTATCAATTGTGTGGAAGAAATTATCGTGTGTTATATCATATATCGTGTGTTATCATATATAGGCCTACTAAGATAGTGTAATCCCAAAATAACGATCACTTGCCGAAGGGTGGTGGTTCTCTCCGGGTACTCCGGCTTCTTCCACCAACCAAACTGACTGTCACAAAATTGAGTGTGACATTAAGCCAAATTCCCTCCCTCCTCCCAAAATAACGAAAATACTGTTATACGTTCACTTTCTAAATGACAAAAAATAAATTCATATGTATTCAGCTATGGGAGCTGTGTCCATCACAGGGGTATTGTATGTTCGCTTTGAGGACTATCGGAGGTGTCGTTGTCATGGTAAGAATATGCCTCAGCCTCTCCGAAAGCTGGTCGTAAGAGGCCACTAACTGAGGCACCCGAGGGGTTCCCGTGTGTGAAAAAGGAATAGAACCCATCCCGTGGGAACCCGGGTGTTAAAAGGAATAGGAGCCTACACATGTGGTTTCCGGGTGTGAGAGCGAATAGAAACCAAACTAAACGATGCTTTGATAAACTGCTGAAAGAGTGAAACTAGTTAGCAAAATCAATCAGTCCGAGTTTGTCATGACTTTTTTCTAGTACTGTATTTACCATACACAAAGGCAGTTTGTACTGTGATCATTTAGTCAAAAAGGTGCTTAATATTATTATAGTTTAAAATACCGTTTTCTAATCGGGATGTTTCAGCAAAAGCAATGGAAATATGTACATATTAGTCCCAGTCCCAGATAAAGAATATTTACCAGTTTGTTAAAAGCTGCATTCTATTCATGGCAAATTTCGTTATAATGGAGACCAATGGCTGTGTTCTTTTTATACAACTCAGACGATCGAAGAAATTTCAAGAATAAAACTGAGTGTAGGTCAAATGTTAGTGTATGGGTAGTATATATAGCACATATAATAACACTGAGATATGTGACCAACTTCAGAATATAATGGAAATGAAATTTTAAAACCTGTTTTAGGACAAGCAAAAGTCCCACCAGTTTTGAAGGGTGCATTAGTTGCACTGAAGTATCCCATAATAAAGCTACAGTGTTGAGTTTTGATCTTAAGTAGAGCACTGGTAATCATAATTTACAGCGAAGCCAGAAAATTAAAATGTCTGGACTAATATCACTTCAACCTGTAACCATCTCGGTCATCTATACGTGGTAAGACTGACCCTGGGATCGTGTGTATCCATGTTCAGCCTACTTTCGGCAACTGCTAGAAGGAATTTCCATAAATCAATACCGCGTGACTTCGTCAGCCAATCAGCAAAAGTCTACCGACGTAACCCCAACGTCACTCGCCATTTTCGAATCATGTGATGTCCTACTTGTTCAAAATTACACATTCACCACACCTCTTGTATGATACGAAAGTTATTCATATCTATATATTTTGTAAGCCCAGGCAATATCTGTTTCAGAAGTGGTATGAATACCTGTAATTTATCAGATTTCTCGAGTCTGTTCTCCGCCGGATGAAGGCCGAACAGAATCCGGTAAAACACCGGATATCGCTCCGCGATAATGGAGACACACGATTCGCAAGCCATCTTACGGATGGCGAAGTGTACGCAAATGATATCACTTGTGTCTGTCCATCTTTGATGTAACATTAGCAACATCAAAAATATATCAAAATGTGTTGTAAAACAACCATAATATTCTGATAAAATTGTTCACTGATGATGTGGCTAATTTGATGTCCGTATGAACATACAATATTTTGAATTTCAACTGCAATCAGCATCCAGAATGACGCTAATTTTTCGCCTTGCAAAATGTCTGTCCTACTTTGTGTAACATTAGCAACATCACAATTATTCCCCAGTTTAAATATCAGAACCTTTAGAGAGACTTTTATCCAAATTCTTGGTTTCAAATATAACAGTTCAACTTCTAAAACAATGTGAGCATTGGAAATTTCAACTGAAGCTTCAAGAATCTTTTTGTATCTTGTCTGCCCATAATGTGAAACATTAGCAACATTAAAACATTAGCAACACTAACAATTAAATTTTTTATCTGTTAATAGATTATTTGACTCGGTAAAAATAAGATTTGGATTATCTTATTTTCCTGCCCAATATCACTTGAAAACCTGCCAGCATGATGTAGACAAACGTTCTGTAGCTAACGTTGCCTATGTCTGTCCACATGTAACGTTACCAACAGATGGAGAATGCCAAACATAGTGCACTTGCATAATCAGTTTACTAAATTTGTGATGAAAAGAAGAAATAGATGAAACTGTGATAATCCTCAAGGTAAAACTATCGGCAAAATCGCTTTCTTTTTATGAAATCAAAGCAAACAAGCAGCCAGAGGATGCTAGGTCCCCCGCCGAAATGGCAGCAATATTTTTTAGCATTGTTGGTCTCGGGGGATATACATGAGGGAGGCAACTGCTGCTTCATAGGCGTTGGATGTGGAAGGGTCTTTCTGCCTTCCCAAGTTTTAAGATCAACTCAGAATGATTGACTGAAAGTTGATTGCTTCTGTGATATAGTTTCCATGCAGTGAAGCACCGAGAAGCATCCCCAAGTGACATCTCAAGGCATTATCTGCAAACCAAATTTGACGAGAAGCTGAAGGCATCAACCTGTTGCCCGGAAACCAAATTTTAAATTTGCCACCAGTTGTCGCCACCTGTAGGTGCAAGTGAGCGAAATGCAATCCCAAGCATCATCTCATGGCATGGTAGCCTACATGTATTAGCCTATAGTATCTTCTACAGGGGGCCGATGATCGGCTGATGCAGCAACAACAGCATTTTCCCAGTTAGACGGCAGATTTTGAAATCAAAAACGAGGCCGCGCTATGTCATCAGTCAACTGAGACAGTCGCGTGGTTGTGTATGAAGATTGGGGTGGGTCTTATCTAATAGTGATCCAATGAAAATGCTCGTATTAGTTTAAAATGGCGGGGTCGAATGACCAATCACTGAACGGGAGACAGCTGGAACAGTACGTTGACACTGTCTGTTAAAACAGGGGGCGTCGGAAGCAAATTCAAAGTGGTACGGCCACTATCATTGCACTTTAGGTGAGGATCCAGGGGCCGCCCAGGCCCCAGATGCTCCTGGGGTCTAGATCGCCGAAGAAGCGTTCTGAGCGATTTCTGGCGTCAATCTAAATCACTCTGCATTGAAGTGTATTTTTAGTTCTTTCCTAACCCTTTTACCATGAAAACGCAATCGATGGTTTTCTGCGATGCTGAATTACAAAAAATTGTGTACTTGTACTTTATCCTAGGCACATCGTGTAGAAGTAACCGAGATGATGCATCGATAATGTATACCAAATTTTACATTGAGCATTTGAACAGTGTCAGAGATAGAGATCATTAATGATTTTACATAAATTAAAGATGGTTGCCCATCCTTCCCGTCACTCAGAGGAACTAATGTGGTTATTCATTAATGCAAGTCTCTTCATACATCGATGCTGTAAATCAAGTTTCGTATAGAAGATTTGAATGGTATCAGAGATAAACATCATTAAAGATTTTGAATAAATTAAAGATGGGCGCCAAGATTTCCGCCCAATCAGAGAAACCAGATCTGTCATTCATCGTAAGTCTCTTGATGCATCAATGATGTATACCAAATTTTACACTGAGCACTCCAACGGAATCAGATATAGAGATCATTAATGATTTTGCCTAAATTAAAGATGGCCACCAAGGTTTTCAGTCAATCAGGTCCCGATTCAAAGTATCTGGATGTATCAATGATATATACCAACCTTCATATAAAACAATTGAATGGTAACCGAGATATGTAGGGTATCATTATCGATTTTGCATGAATTAAAGATGGCCTCCAGGGTTCCCAGCTAATCAGAAAAGCATGTTTGGTAATTCGTTGAAACTTGCTTGATGTATCGATGATGTATATCAAATTTCATATTGAACAGTTGAATGGTTTCCGAGATATGGATCATTATCCATTTTGCATGAAATTAAAGATGGCTGCTAAGGTTCCCACCCAATCAGGTCCCAATTCTATAGACTTCTGGTCCTTGACTAGGTAAATAAGCATACCAAATTTGAAATTCATCAGCGGAACAGTTTTCCGGCTATCTCGCTCACGAACGGACGTACGGACAGACGGACGTACAAGATGATGACAATACCCCATGGCCAAAATTGGCCGAGGGGTAAAAACATGGGTCTGTGCCTGATAAATTTTAAGCCTTTTGGGGTTGCAACTCATTCATAGAAAGCTCCCTGTACATGAACAACTGCACTGACAACTGCATGCCATCATCTGTCAGTCTGAAGACCGGCAAGGTTGAATTCAGTTCAATTCAGTTCAATTCAGGAAATTGATCATATGCACAGTGTGCACCCAAACATTAGGAACACAGTTGTAATTAATATAGTAATATACATGTGTGGACACAAATGATTCGTGCAGAAGCTTCAGGGTAAATCATATGATGTGCAATACAATTATTTGTTAGCAAAATTAAAGGAAATGTTGTCCTTCGTTTAAGATGACACGAAATTCAAAAACCAGGATTTCACATTATACTTCTGAAATAAAATATGGTTCATGCAAAAGCTTTAGGGTAAATCATATGATGTGGAATAGAATGATTTCATATAGCAAAATTGAAGGCCCATTTTGACTGGAACGGACAAGAAGAAGAGAAACTCAGTGGTGCCACCTTCAGGCAGATGTTGCTGAAATGCAATACGGACTGGCGTCCTGTTGCAAGGAATGCGTATTCCGAATTTCGGAATAATCCAACACAGCATTAGGAAGTTATCGCTTCGAACAGATGTACACGGAAAAAAAATCTATTTTGACCCAGTGGCGCCACCTTCAGGCCGATGTTGCTGAAATGCAATACGGACTGGCCTCTTGTCGCAAGGAATGCGAATGCTGAATTTCGGAAGAATCCAACAAAGCGTTAGGAAGTTATCGCTTCGAACAGACATGCACGGACGTACACGAACATCCACGGACTCAAAGAAGCAAGAACCAGTGGCGCTACCTTCAGGCAGATGTTGCTGAAATGTAATACGGACTGGCGTCTTGTCACAAGGAATGCGTATTCTAATTTTGGAAGAATCCAACAAAACTTTAGGAAGGTATCACTTCGAACAGACATGCACGGACGTACACGGACATCCACGGATGCAAAGAAGCAAGAACTAGTGGCGCCACCTTCAGGCAGATGTTGCTGAAATGCAATACGGACTGGCCTCTTGTCGCAAGGAATGCGAATGCTGAATTTCGGAAGAATCCAACAAAGCGTTAGGAAGTTATCGCTTCGAACAGACATGCACGGACGTACACGAACATCCACGGACACAAAGAAGTAAGAACCAGTGGCGCCACCTTCAGGCAGATGTTGCTGAGATGTAATACAGACTGGCATCTTGTCGCAAGGTATGCATATTCCGAATTTCGGAAGAATCCAACAAAGCGTTAGGAAGTTATCACTTCGAACAGACGTACACGGACATTCACGGATACGAAGAAGCAAGAACTAGTGGCGCCACCTTCAAGCAGATGTTGCTGAAATGCAATACGGACTGGTGTCTTGTCGCAAGGAATGCGTATGCCGAATTTCGGAAGAATCCAACTAAGCGTTAGAAAGTTATCGCTTCGAACAGACATGCACGGACGTACACGGACATCCACATACGCAAAGAAGCAAGAACTAGTGGCGCCACCTTCAGGCAGATGTTGCTGAAATACAATACGGACTGGCGTCTTGCCGCAAGGAATGCATATTCCGAATTTCGAAAGAATCCAGCAAAGCGTTAGGAAGTTATCGCTTCGAACAGACATGGACGGACATCCACGGACACAAAGAAGCAAGAACCATTTTAAAGTCCCCGGCGGCCGCGTTGCGGCGGGGGACAATAAAGACAGATGTCTGTCCATCGTGTCTGTCCTGTAACATCAGCATAGCTGTTTTTCACTAAAATTTCTATATAAGTTGCCACGATTCAGTAAATATGCAGATGAGAGGATTGACGGTGTCCTGCTTGTTTTCCTTCAAGAAACCACCGCCTTGATAGCTGATTCTGTTCTATGCGAGAAATATTTTAGTTTAAAATGATTCTATGTTGCTAACGTTTCAAAATATCTGTCCATCTGTAATATTAGCAACATACATTAATGCCTTGCACTACTCAATCCTCTGGGACAAAGAAAATAATGGATCATTAATATATCTTCAGAGTTATCATTTTAACATATTAAAGTTGGCCACTGTGTGCCATAAAACTCTTGAACAGTTGCTAATAGTCACTTACTCAAGCATGTCTGTCCACGTGTAATACTGGCAACACAATTTTAACCAAAAAAAAGAAGACATTTTCTCATAGTAATATTAAAATCGAGGTGTCAGCACTGAATTGTTTAGGCTCATTTGTGTAATTACATTTAGATATATGCTTTGGAAAGCAGATAATGATGATAAGCGTTAACAAAAATTTAAATTTAGGAAATTAATGTTGCTAATGTTACACAATGTCTGTCCAACGTGTAACATGTAATGTAACATTAGATGGGTCATTCTCACGGAAAGGCACATTTTCACTTGGGGAAATATCTCAAAATCAACATCACCAATCACTACAGAATTTGATTTCAACAGAGTCTCCATTGACAAAACTCTTTATAATGCGTACAATAAATGCAGACATTCCGAACAATAAACTTTTCGTAACACTTAACGGTGGAGTTGTCTTCAATCATGTCAGTGGTGTCACACAGAAATGATCAGTATAATGGGCACTAAGAGGACAGAAACAGGAAGATACACACATGCTAGGCAATAGATTGCATGTAACTATGACTAATGATGAAAAAATATTGAAGTTAGGAAAACAAGTTTGTTTTTAATATCCTAATTATGCTACTTAGCTCACCAAAATCAGCCAATTGGACCGAATGTATCAACCATTCATGTAGATTCTGTATAATAAAACCTATTTATTCTTGATGCTGACTTTAAACTAATCGAGTTTGTTTCTTTTTCAAAATATGGGACAATTTAAACAAGTTTTTCTGAATTTCTAGACCATTCTTCTTGCATCCGTAACACCACTGACAATCCGGTAACACCACTGACCTCGTGTAACACGTACCACTGATTAATTTGTTCATAGACGCAAAAATGCAGTTGCAAGTGAAGAATATTCAGGGGCAAAACAGGTATATGAAAAGCCTTCTGATAAAACTGCTTCTTCAAATAGTTATCTAACTGAAATGTAACACCAGTGACAACCCGGTAATACCAGTGCATGACCTCGAGTAACACCACTGACCTCGTGTAACAACAGTGACCAATTTGTTCATAGAGGCAAAAATGCAGCCGTGAGTGACAGCGATCTAGGGGCAAAACACGTATATTATTTGGAAGAAAGGTAAATTCAAGTTGTACTGAAATTTGGAGCAAAATCATCATTATTGTCAATGGTCTAACCCTACAAATAGTAACACCACTGACAGGTAACACCACTGACATTTTGGAAGGAATTAATTGTTGCTCCCTCGTATATTGTCGTGACGGTCCAAGAACAATGATTTTGTAATTCATACGCACATTTCTTTATTACCAGTTAATATTTTTACTCGGGAGCCACTACATGTTGATCCTGACACGTAACACAAGTGACTGGTAATAAACATACGCTGAAAATTTGGAGCTAGAAATGACTGAAATACTGAAAAGAGTTTCATAAAACACTTCTTATGGAATCTCAAGTTTACCCGCGCTTGGAAAAGAAGCCGCCTGGTGGCAAATCTTTGTTTCTAATTTAAGCGTTCGCTTTTTGGCTCCGATTTCAGTTACAGTAACACCAATGACCCGAAAACCAGTTACAGACCTTTGCCCATGCCATTTTCACAAGATAATCTGCTCTTGTAAACAATATATTCATATATTGAAAGAACAGATGCAGCTGGTTGCCAAAAAGGTAGAATAATGTAGAACAAAAGAATTTCTGGCAACTTTATCGTGGTATCAGGTCTATTTTACCCTAAATTGAGGGTTCTGGTGAAAATTTACCCGAAAAAATCAATTGGGACAGTGCTTGCAATAAGTTATTCGTACTCTACTAAATGAATACTACGAACAATCTGATTTTTTTCAGCCATAAGACTGGTTAGAAGAAAATTTGGGTCGAGTGACACGAATTGCGCCTTTCCTTGAGAATGACCCAGATACAACAATAACTTTCTTCTAAAATGTTAACGAATCGGCAAATACGTGAAACCTGATTGGACAAATGGAATACAACTCCAGGCAAGTCAATATCTTCAGCGTGGTGGTCAAAATCATATTTGTTGCAAACAGAGAAAAAAGATTTGAAAACCGGTGTCTGTCCATCACTCAATGATGCATTGCGCAACTCGTTTTCGTCTCCGATTTATGCTTTACAGCTCAAATTATCTGTTTAAATATTACAGGTCTTGGAATGCATTCCAGTTTGTAACTATGTTCAAAAGTTTTTCACTTTTCGTAATTTAACTGGCAAGAAGTGAGTGAGTTGTTCTGCCATGTTAATATTGAGCTAAAATGACCAGGTTGGACGAAAGTCCTGATATATTTGATTTTGGGGTATAAATTATCACATTATTATTTGATTTAAAATGTCAAGATATGTAGTCATTTGAAAATCAAATTATCTTGTAACATTGTTGAAATTATTATTTTGCATTTGAGAGGGACAATTTGGCGCCTATTATAATGAAATCTGCCTCATGAGAAACTTTGAGGTAAACTTGTCAGACGCCGTTATTATCCCCCAGGTCCGTTTTCCACCCCCGATCGCCGTCCACTTTTACCAACACTCAGTTAATCGTCGTGGCGCACATCAGGTGTTTCTGGCGGGAAGCAGAACAGTTCAGTTCCCGCACAGCGGTGTGATAACAAAGACGTGAAAATCAAGTTCTCTGAGGTCATTAGGTAAAGTATACTTTTCTGGTGGTAATTTGTTATTTTTATTAATAATGTTATATTATATAACTTTTACATTGAACTATATTACGTTTCCCGACTCTCGGAAGCCTCCGAGCGAAATTATTCCATGATTCATTTTCACTTCATCTGCCGTTTTTTTTTTCGAAGTGAAACGATCGAGCAGAGGTGGGACACACCACCTATTATATTTCTCAATGTAGCCATGTATTGTTGTATTATTATCATCAAAACTACGTACATCTGCGTACTCTGGCTGGGCTGATCAGTGTCCAGGGTAATAGTAACTGTGGACACTCGTGTTCTGGCACATGTAGGCACCGTCGTGATATGACTGAAAAAATGTTGAAAACGACGTAAAATCTTACTCAATCGTAGACATCTGAGAAAAAAAAACATTTCCCTTTTTTCAAAAGTATAAATTTAACAAAGAGGTACTAAATGGGAAAAACTTCCCTAAAGAATAGTTCAGCTTCGATATTAAAGGAGTACTTACCTTATTTTATATATGTTCCTATTACAAAGGTTGGACTCTTAAAGAAATATAACCAACTATTTTACTTTCGTTGGGGGCGATACCCTATTAGTTTTATTACAATTTGTGAAGTCATGTTTCCGCTTTGAGGTTGACGTGGGCGCCGCCATATTGTCTGTGGGATGACGTGACTGATGACGTCAGCATTCAGGACGTCACGGCTAACGCTTGATCCAGGGACGTTCCAACTACGGCATTTGAATTACTCTGGGTTCGAGTTTTAATTCGAGGAAAAAACTGGCGAGGCAAATCTCACGGGGGGGGAATTCCTAAAAGGAAATTAGTTTAGGTTATCTTCGCCAACTGAACAATTTCTTCCCAAAGTTTCTCAGCTGAGACCTGCCGGATTCAATTTGGACAAAATTTGAAACTGAGCAGTAAACTAAAAGAGCGTCCTCTGAAATTGTCAAGTGATTTCAGTTGAACGACGATGCTTCTAAGTTCATAAACATTTTCATGATTACACTTGAACTTCTAAAATCAACTAGAACGTCAGTGAATTTACTGGGTTCCTTCTCCTGCGAATTATCGGCATGGCCAGCACGATCAACCTTAAATCTCCAAGACGTTGTGACGTTTTTAGATGAGTATAAACTGACTTCCGCTCATCTAAAAACGTCACGCAATGGTGCAATGGCGGCGCCCAGTGCACGCCGTTGCGAGCAACAAATAGTCAATATTTCCTTTATTTCGCATTCTATCAACATAAGTTTTATATAATACATGTAAGGCTTGGAATACGATTGCTGATAAATATAGTCACACTCAAAAATAAGGTAAGTACTCCTTTAAGATAAATATTGAACATATACTATCTTTCAACATGCTAAGTTGTGTAAGATTATCTAAAGTACAATGTATGAGAGAAGAGTTTAAACTTGATATGCTCCATTGAGCCTTATGTTAAAACTTTGTTTAGAGCCACTGTTACTTCTGTTAGGCTTTTGTTCACAGGACTTTTGTCTGTCAGGCTATGGATTCTTCCATTGTACCTAAGAGAATCAGGCTTAGGCAGGCCAGGTAAAAAAATATTATGCAAGAATTCAACTCTGACTATTATGCAAGAATTCAACAGGCAGGGTTTCTGTTGCTTCAATGCATTTTGCTGAGAAGCAACAGGAACTTGATAATGTGATGTCTATAGCACTGTAATATCACTTGTCTTTATTGCACCATGTACATGTACAGTGCGGTACAACTCCAAAACGGGGAACGTTCTCAAATTGGGAAATATATTTCCTGAACAGGAAACTTTTCCAAAACAGGGAACATTCCCAAATTAGGAAACATATTTCCTGAACAGGAAATCTTTGGCAAATATGTTTGTTCATTCATAAATTGCAAACAACACAAATATTATACTCAAATGTCCTCTAAATATATAAGCAAGTTTAGTACTGTTTCATTATACAGAATAATTATTTTTTCTTATTATGGTTTCAATGGATCGTTAGCCCACCATAGGGCTGACCAATGTTTCTATTTCAGGAAACCATCATATTCAGACTGCAATATCTCGGGCTACATGTAACAATGGCTAACGATCAAGACATTGATCATGTGACGGCAGGGTCAAAGTGAACTATCTTTGTGTGGATGGTCAATGTGCAGAGAAGTGCAGTGATTGAGAAAATTAGGATCCAAATTTAATAATAGCATTATTTGAACAATTGAAACCATAATGAGAAAAAATAATTATTTTGTATTATGAAACAATACTAAACTTACTTATTTAGATGACATTTGAGTATAATATTTGTGTTGTTTGCAATTTATGAATAAACAACAATATTTGCCTCAGGAAATATGTTTCCCAATTTGGGAATGTTCCCCGTTTTGGAGTTGTACCACACTGATGTAAGCATCCTGTCTGTGTCTTGTGCGCTGTCCTCAGTGTTTTATAGGTTGGATGGAGGGTGCCTGCTTCAAGGATTTCTTCTTTGAAGCAGCAGGAATGCAACTTAGCTGGGTGGTGCTTTACATGTAGTTGGTTCATTGCGATATGACTGAAATAATGTTGAAAGTGACGTTAATTCTATTCACTCACTCACTCCTATATCACAAAACACCACAAAGTGTGACTAATAACCACAAAGTACTGCACATTGACCACTGGTGTTGTCTAAACACTTTTTGATCATTTGTACCATACCAAAATTATTCGTTTTAACCACTTGTTTTGCCAGAAACAAACTAATTTTATTCCTCTTAATCTTATTCCTGATAAACCCTGCAAACATTATTTTGATGACATTGGATAATATTATTTCACATTGACTGTGGATAAGCTTGTGCAAAAATCTTGATTAGTTTTGAATCCCCCTAACTAATAAAAAAATGCTCAGAAATTACCACAAACTAGGGTATTGAAAATAGGCAATGTTTGAACAGGACTAAACACAATAAATTATACAAATAACATAGTTTGATGAAATTTTTTGATTATTTGTACCAAAATAATTTTATTTCAACCACGTTAATAATTGCCAGAAACGATCATTTTCCTCTCATTTCTGTCAAACAACTTTGTGCACTCTTAAGAATATGTTTCTAGCCCGGCCTACAAACAATATTGTAAGGACCTATGACAATATATAGAGATTATGGTATACCCAATATCGGCCCTGATATCGGCGCGAGACCCCCATCTGTCAGCCAGAGGACCAGAGGACCAGTCAATGTTGCAAAAATTTCTTCATCCCATTTTGATGATACACAACACGCTAGATCGCGATACACCATGAAAAGTTTAAAATCCAGGATTGATCATTGCATGACTACGGTACTTCATACAGCTTTAATAGGCAGAACAATCCAACATTTGCGTACACTTCGCCATCCATAATTATAAAATGGCTTGCGAATCGTGTCTCCATTATCGCAGAGCGATATCTGGTACTTTACCGTATTTTGTTCGGCCTTCATCCGGCGGAGAACAGCCTCGAGAAATCTGATAAATTGCAGGTTTTTAGACCACTTCGGAAACGGATATTGCTGGGCTTACAAAATATATAGGAATGAATAACTTTCGTATCATCCAAGAGGTGTGGTAGATCTGTAATTTTGAACAAGTAGGACATCACATGACTCGGAAATGGCGGGTTATGTTGGGGTTACGTCGGTAGACTTTAGCTGATTGGCTGACGAAGTCACCTGGTATTGATTTCTGGAAATTCCCTCTTGCAGTTGCCGAAAGTAGGCTGAAAATGAAAACACACGATCCCAGGGTCAGTCTTACCGCGCATAGATGACCCAGATGGGTTACAGGTTGCACAGTCCAAGTGAAAAGTACAAAACAAAGAGTTTCTCAAGGGGAAACAACTTCTCTGCACGATATCAGTCCAAGGGCAAATGGCGGATTCCACGCAAAACTGTACCACTAACTCCCATTTCTGTCCGTCCTTGACGGATTATGACATTAGAAACACCAATAACTTGGAAAACATCATAAACAAACAAAGTTCCCTGTACCTTATTATCTAAAATGTGTCAATGAATTGCATAAGATGAAAATAACCAAGTGCCCCTATATTATTTGTACAGTTTTTAGTTTAGCAGAACAAAACACAAATGACATTAGTAACATTTGTGTTACTAATGTCATTTGTCTGTCAAAATCTATTTCGTATATGTACAAGAAATTTCTTATAACAGAAGCACTTGACTATGCTCAGTGGAATTAGGCCAAGCATATTGATGTATCTGTACCATTGTCAGTGTATGTCATCGCCCATGCTGCAGAGCCTTTTCAAAAATGTTCTGATGTCATTTCCGTCAAGGGAGTTGGACAGACATGACACTAGAAACGTTTTTCAAATGCTTATAGTATCGATGTATTGGTATTTTATACACTGGCATTGGTACATATATCTCAATAAGGTCAAGCTAGTACCACTGTAAATCTTTAATTGATTAATTTAATTGACATTTGTTTTGTGGTGAATATTGTAAAAAAAGTTGGACAGACATATGACATTAGAACAAATGACATTAGAAACATTTACATTTCTGTCTCTCTATTATACTGCAGATAAGAAATGTGCAGTGTAAAACTGTTTATATTCAGATATGCATACATTACACAACATTTGTGGGTTTAGCAAACACAGTACAAGACACAGGGTCAGTTTTTTAACATTTTTAATGTTACAAACATCATTTTTCCCGTGAGACTGGACAATTTGACGGACAGTGGTACACTTTTTCGTGGAATCCGCCAAATAACCAATATCAGGCCCATGTGTGAGGGCAGAAATCCATACCGGTATTATGATAACGAATGCTGGCATATCATACATTCTAGTATCAATGGGACTATGTCCAGTGTCACAGGAATATATGTGATACAGTAATACATTTTACAATTTTATAAGCTTATATAATTTTGTGTTACATGACCCCCCCCCCCTTCCACTCTACCACGTAATATTAAGCACCACAAAAATTAATAAAATAATATAGTTTAATATAAAATGTTAATATTTGCACCCAAAAAATTTTGATTTAAGCCAAATATATAGTTAAATATATAATATATTCATAAAAATGCTCATTTTGAAGTGTGATATCTTTCAATTTCTTGGTTGTGCATTGTCTTTCAGATTTACCATGACATAACATATGCTCAAGATGGAAGAATGAAACTATTGATTTTAAGGTCAACCATGTCCAAAGGATCAGGGACAAGCCTTGCACTCTAGAAATTGGATCAGGCTGATTTGATAGTCCTGGTATTGGCTATTGATCAGGCTGATTTGATAGGCCTGGTATTGGCTATTGATCAGGCTGATTTGATAGTCCTGGTATTGGCTATTGATCAGGCTGATTTGATAGGCCTGGTATTGGATATTGATAGGCTGATTTGATAGGCCTGGTATTGGCTATTGATCAGGCTGATTTGATAGGCCTGATATTGGCTATTGATCAGGCTGATTTGATAGGCCTGGTATTGGATATTGATCAGGCTGATTTGATAGGCCTGGTAATTGGCTATTGATCAGGCTGAGTTGATAGGCCTGGTATTGGCTATTGATCAGTCTGATTTGATAGGCCTGGTATTGGCTATTGATCAGGCTGATTTGATAGGCCTGGTATTGGCTATTGATCAGGCTGATTTGATAGGCCTGGTATTGGCTAATGATCAGGCTGATTTGATAGGCCTGGTATTGGCTATTGATCAGGCCGATTTGACAGGCCTGGTATTGGCTATTGATCAGGCCGATTTGATAGGCCTGGTATTGGCTATTGATCAGGCCGATTTGATAGGCCTGGTATTGGCTATTGATCAGGCTGATTTGATAGGCCTGGTATTGGCTGTTGATCAGGCTGATTTGATAGGCCTGGTATTGGCTATTGATCAGGCTGATTTGATAGGCCTGGTATTGGCTATTGATCAGGCCGATTTGATAGGCCTGGTATTGGCTATTGATCAGGCTGATTTGATAGGCCTGGTATTGGCTACTGATCAGGCCGATTTGATAGGCCTGGTATTGGCTATTGATCAGGCCGATTTGATAGGCCTGGTATTGGCTAATGATCAGGCCGATTTGATAGGCCTGGTATTGGCTATTGATCAGGCTGATTTGATAGGCCTGGTATTGGCTACTGATCAGGCCGATTTGATAGGCCTGGTATTGGCTATTGATCAGGCTGATTTGATAGGCCTGGTATTGGCTATTGATCAGGCTGATTTGATAGGCCTGGTATTGGCTATTGATCAGGCTGATTTGATAGGCCTGGTATTGGCTGTTGATCAGGCTGATTTGATAGGCCTGGTATTGGCTATTGATCAGGCTGATTTGATAGGCCTGGTATTGGCTATTGATCAGGCTGATTTGATAGTCCTGGTATTGGCTATTGATCAGGCTGATTTGATTGTCCTGGTATTGGCTATTGATCAGGCTGATTTGATAGGCCTAGTATTGGCTATTGATCAGGCTGATTTGATAGGCCTGGTATTGGCTATTGATCAGGCTGATTTGATAGGCCTGGTATTGGCTATTGATCAGGCTGATTTGATAGGCCTGGTATTGGCTATTGATCAGGCTGATTTGATAGTCCTGGTATTGGCTATTGATCAGGCTGATTTGATAGGCCTGGTATTGGCTATTGATGCAGGCTGATTTGCTCACAGTGGGACCAATTTCAATTGAGCAACATTATCAGCCCTTGGTTTATACCAGGTGATAACAAACTTAAATGCAAGACATGATGTACTTTGTCAATTGATCACAAATTGCTCAAAAATAACTATGCATAGTCATTTAGAAATCTCAAACTTACTTGACAAATGCAGGTCATACCCTATTTATTTTTTCTGCTTCTAAGTCTAAAAATGCTGTTAAAAAAATTGGAAGAAAGAGGGTATCAAGCTAAAGGGATTTCACATTTCATTAAATAATTACGTTGATTCACAGTATATCGTATATGGCCTGATGCCAGCTGCCATAAGCACTACATCACATCTGCCCATTTAAAAAAAAAGGAACTGATCTGTTTTTAAATATTTGGCCTGGAAGCCAGACATGCCAGTGCACGAGGGGCACGACTCGGGGGATGCTGCATGAGACCAGACCGAAGTTGTGGAAATTAGAAACTAATTCTCTCATGGTTCTCTATGTTTTCTTAAGCAGATCAATATTACTAATGGCTTAAATATTTCAAAGAAATGAAATCGGCGGCAGTTCACGGGGAAAAAAGTGCTTAATATTTTGTGATGGGGGCACGTCGAGGCCGAACATAGAAAAATGAGAAAACACTGATGTGGCCTTGTGGTAGAATGCTCGACTAACAAGTAGCAGGTCCCGGGTTCGATTCCAGGCCTAATCATACCAAAGATTTCACTGGATGCTCAGCAGGAAGAGGATAGATCAAGAACTGTTTGGTACAGTGTCCGAAAAATGTGATTAGGTTGTCGTGATGTGACTGAAAAAGAATGCTGCACGTGATGTTCAAACTAATAGATGAATGTGTACTACATGGTACCATGGCAGGCTAAACTCCAGAATTGCCAAGATTTAATTCACTTAAAATCTGAATCATTAATTTAACAATTCCTGATACTTTGGGTTTTTCTTTCACATATACCATCCTGATCTGAAATTCTCAAATGGTAGCAGGGTGAAAGGCAGATCCAGTTCATCTTGCAAGTGCCACAGACAGTTAACACATATAAGAGGTGATTTTTGAGTAAAAGCAACAATGTATCCCATTGATATATCCTTCTCAATGTTTTCTTCTCAATGTTTCTTGCACAGATATTACACATGACCCCAACAAAAATAAGTGAAACATTTGAGATTGTCTCTATTAGGCTCATTGAAATTAATACATGTAGTTTATCAGCTCTACCCAGTGCCCACCCTTCAATTTTGCCTCTGCCCCTGAAGAATTATTTTATTCATTATTTTCGTTCTGCGGTGTCTAAAGCACAAGTTGTTTTACGTGTAGCAAGGTTTGTCGACAAGCATCGAAAGTCCCATTTCACATACTTCATCAGCGAGTATGAGGTTGTTCATACATGTACTCACAAAAATAGAGAACAATCATATTTATTTATTCTGAAAACAGACATGTACTCGTATTCATGAGCATGCTACAATTATTTGACCCACTCCCCCCACCCCCAAAATGGTACTGAACCCAACCCTCTATCTCCTAAACCTCACCCATCCCACTCCACCCACAATTCCTGTTACAAAAAGCTACAATTATTGAACTCAATCATTCCCTCCATCCACTACTAGTATCGCTGAAGTCCCCATTGCACCCTTCTTTTTTGCAGGAGCCTACTGCTACATGCTACACCGATTCGGAAATAACCTCTTCCCCACCCACCCTTTCCTCTCTGGGCATGCACACCACAGGGGTAGTGAACCCCACCAACTATCTCATAAATTAAGCCATGCTGCACAACCTGCATACATGTACACCAGGGCTCGGAATTATCTTGTTCAACATTTTAACATTCTGATAATTTAGAGAGTTAATAGAGACAGCTTAGTTGTCCCAGTAACAAAACAGTTGTCCCAAATTTTTAGCCCTCAATTTGAATTTCATTCCCACATATACTAGGCCCCCAAAAGGTGTCTTTCCGGTAGCCTCAAGTTAGCCATGAGGCCCAGGTGCAAATCCACACCATAAAAAAAATAAAATAAACATAACTGTGAACAGAGGGAAGTGGGAAGTTTGTCAAGATGCACCAAAGACACCCCCTACATCCGACCGTTGCCAGCCGGCGAAACAGTGGTTAGCCGGTGGGCTATTTTCGCAATACAGGCGAGGTGGTGTTAGCAATTTGGATTTCTTTCACATGTCTTGTGAGGTTATGGGCAATATTAATGGATATTCATTCATAGAAAATAACAGTCATTTTAATCATTCGGTTACGTAGCAGAACGCATTGCACTTAAAGATATCATACGAACACGGAGAGCGATGCTGTTTTCGAGCGAAGTTTCGTTTTAAAGTTGTTAATATTGCTGATAACTGACACTAATCAGTACAGATTATCATGCGTAATTATTCCTTATTCAGTGCTCTTTGTATGTCACCCAAACTTTAATGAATTTAATTCGCGTAAGTATTGATATTATAGAAAAAGTCACACCATATGCACCTATCCGGGCTACGGTGAACAACATCAAGAAAAGTGCATAGCATGCTCGTGCTGTTCACCGTAGCCTGGATAGATGCACACGGTGTGACTTTTCAATTAATATCAATGCTTACGCCAATTAAATCCATCGAAAGTTGGTGGCATACAAAGAGCATAGGGAATAACGACGCATGATAATATGTATCGGAACATGTCAGTAATTAGCGATAAGAACAGTTTGAAAATGAAATTTCTCTAGAAAAAGCATGGATCCGCGTGTTCGTATGATATCTTTTAAAGCGTTCTGATATGTAACCGAACGATTGAAATGATGACTGTTATTTCCCATGAATGTGAAAGAAATTCAAATTTCTGACACCATCTCACCTGTGTTGCGAAAATAGCTTCACTGGCTGACCACCGTTTCACCGGCTGGCGACGGTTGGATGTACATGTAGGGGTTGATAGAACAATCATCTCTCTTTATAAACGAGACAGAAAAAATCTCCATGGTTTCCGCATCTTCACTGAACAAAAATTAGTTTCAGTAATAATATATATATTTACATGTATATATGGCAATCAATCGACATTGCAATGAGTATCGTCTGCGTTTTTGAGCAAAAATGAGCAACAACCAACCTTTTCAGAAACTCATTTTACCTGGTGCATATAATAAATTCCCTATTGTACAAATTAGCTTTTAAAATGTCACCAAGAGAATTCCTGCAATTGCAGTTGATTTGGTTAATATTTCTATAATAATCTTCATGTATCTATATTCAAAATCACATTTTCTTTCATCAAACTTGAAAACTGCATAGTTGAAGACAATCACTCTAATTTGTGGTTTTGTTCGTAGTCACGGAATTCTTCATAAGGAAGTAAAACATATTGTTTGTAAGTTCTCATCAGTTCTCGGCAACATCTTCTTCTTGTAAGAGCACTGTTGAAAACTGGTTCGTCACCTTGTTTATTGTGTAACTATAATGGGGACATTGATTTGCATGATTGAAATGTGGGATTAATCCATCTCTGTCTGACTGGGCAGATTGTTTTATGAAGCCGTTAATAAATGCCATGTTTCAACTTCAACCAATCAAATCAATGTCTCCAATAGTTACTCAATAAAAGTGGCGATGAAGCAGTTTTCAATGGATCTCTCACAAGATAAGTGCTCAGCTGGCTCTGCTGGAAGCAAACTTAAAATTTCTATTTCTGAAAAATAAAATTGGAATGACATGGCTGCTTTTCAAATTTGTTTTGTAAATATCATACCACAGCTAAGATTATGTTTCGTCCACCTGCGCGAATAGGTGGTGTCACATGCAAAGTTGCAAGCTTGACTAATTTCATTTCTTGACAAAGCAGCTGGACACGTTGACGCTCTGTACATGTACATGTGTACACATTTGAAAAAAAAAAATCTGAGGAACAAAAAAAAAACATAGAGGCCCGCAGGAGTGATACCAGTAGATTTACACTTGCCACTGGTGGGGATGTGGTGAGTAATCTACTTTAAGTTGTACTGCTGATGCCAGTGAAATGGGCCTCTATGGTCTATTTTAATGTTGAATAGCAGTGTCCGATTTTATGTACATTGTACATGTTTGTGATAGGCTAATAGTCCAATGAATATATGAGGAATTTACATTAGTTATCACTAATTTATCTCTTGCATGTTTTCTCAGTTTCAGTTTAGTTTTGGATCTCCAATTCATTGTCCAGTGACCGTCATCATGGATATGTCAGATGTGGAGTGGTCAGACAGTGATTCAGAGTGTGATTCTGTCATAATCGGAGATGCCGATAGAACAATGGGCTATGATGCTGTGAGTTAATTTACAGTCTATTGACCTCGGTTTTATGTTTGAACAAATGGGGATTGCTTATGATTCTAGAGTCAACAAGTTTGCCAGAGGTCAAATATGTATGCCACCTTCTAATGAGTATTCAAAATTCAAAAACCTTGTAGATTGGAAAATTTGCTTGGTTTGGCCTCTTCATCGATGCATTGCATTTTTTCACCATATTCCCCTCTAACCCAGTTATAATATGTATAGAAAATTTGTCACCATAAAACTCAAAATCTCTTGGTACCAAACCATCTTGCAGAATATTGTTGAAAAAATTAGGCCTACATTACCAGTACTGTTCAGAAAAAAGCATCAAAATATGTCCAAATGGGATAGAACACCCCCATTTTATCATGATTTCAGTTTCTTGTTATTAAAGAGCTCTTCTGCTATTCATGAATATTATATATGTGGATGTAGTGATCACCCCGACTGCAGCTGTGGAAAATAAGTTTTATTTTTCCTTGTGATTTTGTTACAGGGGAAGAAATTACGGTTATGTGAAGCCCTCCGACAGTGCGAAGGTGGATCAGGTGACTTTGCTTGTGGTGGAAGAGCACAGAATCTACCCCTTCCTGGCCTCTTCATTGATGGCGTTGGGCCTGTGACATTACCCGTGCTGAAAGACCAAGCTGATAAGATCATTGCTGTGGCAACACGAGCATCGTATGGCCCAGGAGAACAAACTTCGTCAGAGGAAAGCCGTCAGAAAAGTTGGCAGATTGATACAACTCAAATACAGATTAAAAATGAAGAATTTATTGAAGCTGTAAATGGATTGGTTGAAGATGTGAAGGCAGTTTTGGGGTGTAACAAAGAATCTGTTACATCAGTGTTGGGCAAAGTTCTCCTGTATGAAGAGGGAGGACATTTCAAGAGCGTTGGTGACACAGAGAAGGAGAATGGAATGTTTGCCTCATTGATTGTCCAGATGCCATCGATCTTTGAAGGAGGAAAGCTGATTGTACGGCATGGCGGAAAGGAGAAGGTAATTGAAATGGATGGTGACCAGACAGCCTTCAGCTGTAAGTATGCAGCACATTATGTTGACTGTGAACATGAAGTGACAGAGATTTCCAGTGGATACAGATTGACCCTGGTGTATTCTCTCTGCTGGACGGGTTCTGGTGAAGCACCTTCAGTACCTGCTCGTCTTTCAACTGCCGAAAACCTCAGCAAGATTCTCACTGACTTCAGTAATGACAGAAATGGTGACAAGTTTGCCTGGTTTTTGAGTCACAAGTATGTAGAGTCTGCTCTAGCACTGGGTGGCGTGAAGGCGCTGAAGGGGCATGATGCTGTGGTAGCAGGGGCCTTGGTTGCAGCCAATAACTTCCTGCACGAGGGTGACCAGTATGAGCTACATTTTGCCCAGGTGACGCGGCACATTCATCAGTTTGGAGATCGGTATGCCTGGGATATAGATGTGACAGAACTGGTTGATGAAATAGAGAGGATTCGTGTGGCCACTGATTGGTACACACTGGATGGCTGTATCGAACAAATGCCAAAATTCTATCTTGACCTGGAAGACGAAGTCCTCAATTTCATCTGTCCTGCTGGAACAAGAAAGGACCGTTACAATGTGGAATTCTGGGGAGAACCAGACAAGGAATATAACACTGGCCGCACAGCTGGGAAAGGAGCAGCTACCCAGCATTACTGGTATAAAACCTATGCCATATTGGCTTGGCAGAAGAAAAATGCGCTGAAAATCATGTGCAGTGCAGAACTTGATTCAGTTGTGGGACGGGTGTTGAAAGAAGTTAAACTGGTCAAGGAATTGGAGCAGTCCAATCTGAGGTATCAAAAATGTATGGCCGATGTGAAGCAGATTATATTATTTGCTGCCACTGGAAAGGTGAGGAAAGATTCACTGGAGAAGGTTATTTGTCCCTTGCTGGAAATACTGTCCGAAATTGGGGATGTTGCGATGACGCAGAGTTTTCTCACAGATGTCCTTTGCAGGGGAGAATTCAAGCCTTTGACAAAGTACAACCAGGCTACAGTTTACGGGCTTGACAATGATAAGATGATTCCGAGGCTGGTTCATCTCATCTCAATTCTAGGCTGGAAGTCTGTGTCCTCTTCACTGTCTGCTGTCTTTGACAAATGTTCATTGTCCCAGTTTAGAAGGTGGACCACTCTCGTAGATCAGCTTGTGGGGAACGCCAATATGGCCAAGGAGTTGATCCAGTTCAGAATCCAGCTCATGAATTCTCTATACCTCAACTTAGGAAATGAGAACTGGAAAGCAATTGAAAGGCCAGAACAGAGAAAGACATTGTCAGATTTGCTATGCATGCAACCCTGGCAAGCAGAGTTTGATGGCATCTTCAAGAAGTTTGTGGAACACGAGGACATCAAAAGTGATTTGGAACTTCGCTGCAACCTGATCGCTTATCTGAAGAAGAATTGTGAAAATAATCCACAGGCCCATGCGTGCATCACATCTCTCCTTGGATATGCTGTTGAAGAAACGGAGGAGAGCCTGAAAACAGAAAAGTTTGGGTCCAGAGCTGTTATCAAGTCTGTGACTGACACAGCCCAGTTACTCTTTTCTGATGGAGATGATGCTCTGCTAGAGAGATTTGTCAGTGCTATTTTGCTGGGCACCAATGAGGATCTACTGACAGCTCTGCTGAGGACTGGAAGCAGTGCTGCTGTCATGGAGAATAACCCTCATTGGATGAAGCTAATAAACACTCGCGTTCAACAACTGGAAATCGTGGAGATGCAAGGTCCACCTTCATTCAGTTGGTGTCAGGAGAATGACGAAATACAGGGACCTACAGAGGTTCAGGAATTCCTGCGTGGACCACATGAGATTTGGACGAAGAAAGAATTTGATGGCTTCAAAGAGGCTAGAAACTGGGTGAACATGCACCTCAGAACACGGGACAACTTTTATACAGCGAAAATCAGGAGATCTGGTAAAGCTGCACATGTTGTTATCCAGAAGACCAAAACTGTTCATGAGGTGAAGATGACCAAATATCAGGACAATATGAAGGAGTTGTCTGGGTTACGCCACCTCATGAATAAATCTACAACTGCCTGAACCCCTGAACCTTTCTTTCAGAAACCAGCTTTGGAGAATAAATGCCAGGACTGATTGGGCATGCATGTACTTGTAGAGGCAGATCTATATGACATTGGTTCTCTCTGTGTCTCATCTAACCATTCAAGACTGCTCAGCCTATTCTGTCGAAGTCCTAGTACCTTACGCATTAATGGTGTAGGGATTTTACAGCTCTCAGCTGTAAACTTTGATTCACCACATGTGAGGCACACCACATACATGTACTATAAGATGTTTCTGCTCTCATAGTCCTCGTATTTCTCCCTTATCAGGAGATAAGATATATATCAAAATGAAATGGATAATTCCCTTGAATCTATCCCCGAATGATCTCTTTTAATTTGAGGTGTTTCTGCTGGTTTTGAGTCTGAAGCTGATCTCCATGGGAAAGTTTATAAAGTGGGAACGTTTATAAATTTTAGAGTGCGGGCTTCGCCCTTGCCCTAAAATATAAACTTTCCCACACTAACCGTGCGTAAAATAACCATTCAGCACGCCTATGATAGCATTATTTCTTGAATCATTCATGGGTGACTGGATGCTGTACTGGCTGAACAGTGTTCAGGATAATAGGAACTCTGGACACGTGTTCTGGCACATGTAGGCACCGTCGTGATATGACGAGAACGATGTTAAATCCTACTCGCTCAGTCATCCTATCAACAATCGTCACCCCTAAATTCTGCCCCAAACTTTGATCAATCTGATCAATAAAATTTGATCACTTTCTGAGCTAGAATGAACTACATGTATACATAGATGAGTAAATGTAGCCTATGATTGACTTATTAGAAGTCCCCATATGTTACCATATATGGCATGTATGTAGTTCAAAATTAGTTTTTGACTAATTCCCCATTTGCACAAAAATGAATTCAATCCTTCAACAATAGATCTGCCACAGCTGGGGCACTGACATGGGACTCCCAGCAGTTCGTTCACCTGATTTTTTCCATCTCTATTCAGGATGGGACATGTTTTCACTATTGAGAACTGGAGAAAATAGGGTAGATACACATATCCCTCATTATAGTGCTAAGTTTTGATGGCACTTTAGGTGAGTCACATTATAATGAGTCTTCCTATTAACAGCATACTTAGTACAGCTATATACTGGGTGACATATGTAATGAGGGACAAGTGTGTGGATCAAATTATCCAACTGTACCAAGAAAGCACTATTAGGCTAACATTTGTTAAAGGTGAAATGCAAAGGTATTTAGATTCTCCTTTTCACATTTTATATAGGTTGAATAATGATATAAATACCAGTCTATCTACTTCACTTGGTTTAATTTGAATTATCTTGTCTGCTAGAATCTTTTTAAAAGTTGGTACCCCTAGCACAGCTGAATTCAGATTTGCAAAACGTCATCGCTTATCTTTCCTTGATTGTGACGTCACGTCAGACCAGCCGCCCAAAGACTGAACGTTAAAAGTATTGATGCTCGGCCACATGGTCTGATGTGACGTCACAAACGAACGTCAAACAAGGGCAGATAAGCGATGCGGATTTCAATTCTGAAATCGGTCGGGCTTGAGATGCCAATTTTGAAGCACTTTTCAAAAGCTACCACTACCAGGAGATAAAATACTTCAAATAAAACCAAACAGAGTATTTGGACTGATATTTCCATCCTTAACTAGCCCGCAAAGAATATAAATAGGGAAATATGAAAACCTTTGCATTTCACCTTTAAGTTTGGCAAATTCAGGTCAAAATTAGTCCAGTTATCATTGATTGAAAGTATGTCCCATGCTGAAGAGATACATGTAGGAAAGAGACAGGACAATGAACCATTGGGATTCACATTTCTACTCTGTATGGAGTGACTGTCTGGAAAAGGCCCACCACAGACAAAGTCATCATTTGATGCATTCAATATGTGGTGTGCATTTAATATGTGGTGTAAAGGTACTTCTTGTTCTCATGAGACATGTCTAGTCTCTCTGTTGGGCAACTGATTATGGATATGTGTAATTCCCGACATTTAGTGGCTGAATGATGTGGGAAAAACTGCTCTACTGAATTCACCTTTTGGAGTTTCATAATAACATGGTAAAAAGCTATGGGTCATCTGGCAAGCTACAGTTTATTTGAACTTGGAGAGCCGGCCTCCAGTCAATCTTAAACATGATTCATCTTATTGCTAGTTGTGAAGTAGCAGTGACTTGCATATAAAGATTCTTTACAAAGCTGAGCGGGTGGTTGGATGGGCTTCAATGCATTTTGAAGAGAAGCAACAGGAACTTGATAATGTGATGTCTAGCACTGTAATATCACTTGTCTTTATTGCACCATGTAAGCATACTGTGTGTGTCTTGTGTGCTGTCCTCTGTTTTATAGGGTGGATGGAGGGTGTCTGATTCCATGCTCTTCAAAAATTTCTTCTTTGAAGTAGCAGGAATACAACTTGGCTGGGTGGTGCTTAGTTGGTCCGTCGCAATATAGCTGAAATATTGTTGGAAGCGACGTTAAATTCTATTCACTCCCTCCCTTTACAAAGCTGATATAATATCGATATGTGATACATTGTGAATCAAAATGTTGTGCTTAATTTTCATGATCATATGATATATGTGAGGCCCGAGAGTCTTTATTTCATGATTGTTGCCTTCTATTAAGATGAGTAGATCAAAGCAGTGTTTGCATCATACAGAAATATTTATTACATTTCATGTAAACACATTTTATCTTTGTTAATATGGAACTGTGTATGATCTTGGGCTGTTATTATTCAACTAAGTCTTTGATGTTTTTGATAGGGGGAAGAAATCCATGATCTATTATTTATAATGTATTATTATATAAATATTTAGCTTTAAAGTGTAAGTCACAACCACTCTTGATTCATGTTGGATTGCATCTCATGTTATTGAGCAACAAAACCCCAAAAATAAAAATGAAACATTTTATTCATATATATTTACATGTGGAAGATGTCCGAATGGAAGATGTCCAAATTTTATAAAAATATTATTCAAAAGCAATGACATCATTGATACACTGGAATGGTTCGGAGATTGAAATATTTTATGTAAACGTCACCTTTTGCAATCTTTTCTCGAAACTTCAAACTATTTTGATGAAGCTTATGTTTTGAAACTTAGTCATATTTTCATATGCATGATGAAGCCACAGGGCTAAGTAGAACTGTTTTGTCAGAGATTTTTTGAAAATTTAAAATTTTTTTTTTTTTGAATTTTAAAATTTTAATTTTTTTGAACATCTTGGAAACACTAAATTATTATATAGCTTACTGTAATACTCATACATGGTCATATTTTAAAGCGCGAGCCCATGTTTGCCAAGCATGGAAAATTACACTATATAAATTTAGTATATATACCATCTAGGGTATATACTATATTACATGGGTATATACTATATAGTGTAATTTTCCATTACTATTTTGATGATATGACCATGTATGAGTATTACAGTAAGCTATATAATAATTTAGTGTTTCCAAGATGTTCAAAAAAATTAAAATTTTAAAATTTAAAAAAATTTAATTTTAAATTTTCAAAAAATCTCTGACAAAACAGTTCTACATAGCCCTGTGGATAAAGCTAGTCAATAAAAGAATAAAACATTATTTCAGTTTCCATCTCGTCAATAGATGCTAAGGTTTATTTCTTCGATTGTGTGACTGTCGATGAATCGGTGCAGCCAGTCCTGTCCCTCGAAGCTGTACTGCTGACCTAATGCGGATTGAGTTGACATTTGACCATGGGTGTAAGTCTGTGCTGAAACAAGCAGCCAGAGGATGCTAGGTCCCCCGCCAAAATGGCAGCAATATTTATAAGCGCTGTCGGTTTCAGAAGATATTCATGAGGATGGCAACAGCTACTTCACAGGCGTAAGAAGCAGAGGGGTCTTTCCACCTTCCCAGGTTTTGAGATCAACTCCGAATGGCTGACTGAATGTTGATTGCTACTGTAATATATTTTCTTTACCATGTAGCATGAAAATTATGTAACTGAAATGCAACCCCAAGAGACAACTCATGGCATATTATCTGCAAACTAAATTTGACAAGAATATGAAGGCATCCTCAACCTATTGCCCAGAAACCAAATTTAGACTTTGCCACAAGGAGTCACCACCTGTACATGTAGGTGCAAGCAGGCAAAACACAATCCCAAATGACATCTCATGTCATGGTATCGGCATATGAACTTTGAGACTCTGAAGAGGGGTCCTCAAGTTATTGCCGGTACTAGATGCCCACCGGTGTTCATGTTATTTGGGGCGGGTCACATATGAATACAAAATTTGAGAATAATCTGATGAGCAGTTGCCAAATTATTGCCCGGAAACAAATTTTTCCACCAGGAGACGCCACCTGTAGGCAGAAGCGGGAAAAATACAATCCCAAGGAACATGGTATCGTGGGGACATCTGCGTACCAAATTTGTGAAGAATCCGATGAGGGTCCTCAAGTTATTGCCCAGAAACCAAATTTAGATTTTGATACCAGGTGACGCCACCTCTAGGCGCAAGTCAGTGAAATGCATTATCAAGTGACATCTTATGTCACGGTACATTCTTACAAAATTTGAGAAGAATCCGATGGTCACAGGTCAGTTCTCAAGTTATTACCCTGAAACGAATTTGTGATGTTGCCACCAGGTGGCGCCACCTGTGAGTGCAAGTGAGTGAAAGGCAATCCCAAGCAACAGCTCGTGTCATGGTAAATGCATGCCAAATTTGAGAAGAATCCGATGAGCCGCAACGTTTCTCATGTTACCCAGAAAGTTATCACTTGCAGCATGGAATAATGGAATGAACTCTAGTGGCGCCACCTCCGGGTGGATTTTGCTGAAACGCATCACCAACGGTGTTTTGTCGCAGGGAATGCATTTACCAAATTTCGAAGAAATCCGACAAATTGTTCGAAAGTTATCGCTCGAGAAGGATTTGAACAAACATGAACGGACATGCATTAAAGATTGGAACAAGACCCAGTGGCGCCACCTACAGGCGGATCTTGCTGAAACGTAATACCAGCGACGTCTTGTCGCAAAGAATGCAGATGCCAAATTTCGGAGGAATCTGACAAGCATTTAGGAGTTATCGCTTACGCAGTATTTGCACGGACATGCACTAAATATTGGAACAAGACCCAGTGGTGCCACCTACAGGCGGATCTTGCTGAAACGTAATACCAACAGACGTCTTGTCACAAAGAATGCAGATGCCAAATTTCGAAGTAATCCGACAAAGCATTTAGGAGTTATCGCTTATGAAGCATTTGCACGAACATCCACGGACATGCACTAAAGATTGGAACAAGACCCAGTGGCGCCACCTACAGGCGGATCTTGCTGAAACGTAATACCAACAGACGTCTTGTCGCAAAGAATGCAGATGCCAAATTTCGGAGGAATCAGACAAAGCATTTAGAAGTTATCGCCATATAGCATTTGGTAACGGGGAGGGTGCACTCCGAGATTTTTTTTATTCTATGGAATAGACTATGGGTCCGTTTTTCGGGCCACCAGTTGTCAAAACCTCAACCCAAATCACTATATATTTTCTGAAAGAGCATGATGAAACTATTATTTTAAGATATAACACCGCTATGTTATAGAAAAATTTAACTCGAACATTCTCCTCCATGCTTGCTTCATTTTTCCTAGAAAACCCCTTAAAAATGTCGAAAAATGGTCAAATTCGGCTCAATTTCCAGAAAAATCTGTAAGAGCGATTTCACTTAAACTTCTTACTCACGTTCCCTGGTCCGGTCTCAACTTAAAAAGGCAAAAAAAAGGGGGTGAAAACCTAACCGTTTTTGCTGATTTCCTGCAAATGAGTCCCTGATTTGTGCGCACACACCCCAAGGGCATAACTGAGATACACAGGACAAATTTTTTGCTTCTCCATGATCCCTGATCAGCGATCCCGATCAGCGTGTAGACGAAGCCAGAACTCGATTTGTACGTACTCGTTTGCAGCGTTGATAATGCTGAATAGGATGGCATTATAGATATAAGCTATTAAGAAGACAAGAAGAATTATGATGTAGCAGAACAAGGGCAGTCTATCGTATTATGAAATTAGAGAGGGGCCATTACTACGAAACTGCGGAGGGCCACCTTAAGGGGCAGGATGTTTTTTACGAAATTAATTATTCACATGTATCGTAATCTCAGAGTGTTTGCGAGTATGGCGGTATACAACATTTGCCAGTTATACATATTATTTTGGGAAATCCGACCGATAACTTTCCCCCTACCCCATCTTTGTTTTGATCAATTTTGCCAATTCTAGCAGTATTTTCGAGAACAAAACTCAAAATTAACCTATTTCTTCTTAATAATGGTCATCCATTCGCCAATATGAAGGCCGTGGTTACTTTTCCGCTTTCCAATGATAGCAGAAACGCGGAAAAATGCAAATAAGCGATGTAACCAATTTAAATTATTGGTAATTTTGCACTCAATTTTCTCTTAGAAACATGGGAAATACTTCAGAAACTTGAGAAATAATTTGTAAAACCATAATATTATACATCCATTCCATCCTTTATGGACTGTAAATGGGTTCTCTTGTAAAGAAAATTTACACTGGCAAATTTATATCATTCTGATAGGACCTCGTTCTGCCATAATATCCACCGAAATCTCAGTCCAGGGGAGATAACTCCTGTATGGAATACAGTATGCAGTAACCTCAATTGTATACTAATGGACACACTGTGGATTATTTTAATCGAACTCCTGGTCTCTTTCCACCTGCTTCCGAAAATAGCGCTTCAGGTGTAACTAGGCAGTCAAAATTAAACAATCTGGCGTAATGATACATCTCCGCTCCGTAACGGAGTCTACATTAAGATAATGCATAGACTCCACTATTATGCCTTAAAGGGTGCACTCCAGAGATTCTTTCATTCGGCATGGAATAGACTATGGGTCCGTTTTCGGCCACCAGTTGTCGTAAAACCTTCAACCCAAATCACTTATATGTATATATTTTCTGAAAGAGCATGAGGAAACTATTATTTTAAGATATAACACTGCTATGTTATAGAAAAATTAAACTCGAACATTCTCCTCCATGCTTGCCTCATTTTTCCTAGAAAACCCCTTAAAAATGTCGAAAAATGGTCAAATTCGGCTCAATTTCCAGAAAAATCTGTAAGAGTGATTTCAATTAAACTTCTTACTCACGTTCCCTGGTCCGGTCTCAACTTAAAAAGGCAAAAAAAAGGGGGTGAAAACCTAACCGTTTTTTGTCAGATTTTCTTCCCGTAAATGAGTCCCGATATTTAGGCACACCCAAGGGGCATAACTGAGGCAGGACAAACTTTACTCCATGATCCCGATCAGCGTGTAGACGAAGCCAGCACTCGATTTGTACGTACTCGCTTGCAGCGTTGATAATGCTGAATAGGATGGCATTATAGATATAAGCTATTAAGAAGACAAGAAGAATTATGATGTAGCAGAACAAGGGCAGTCTATCGTATTATGAAATTAGAGAGGGGCCATTACTACGAAACTGCGGAGGGCCACCGGACATGCACTAAAGATTGGTACAAGACCCAGTGGCGCCACCTACAGGCGGATATTGCTGAAACGTAATACCAAGAGACGTCTTGTCGCAAAGAATGCAGATGCCAAATTTCGAAGGAATCCGACAAAGCATTTAGGAGTTATCGCTTACGAAGTATTTGCACGGACATGCACTAAAGATTGGAACAAGACCCAGTGGCGCCACCTACAGGCGGATCTTGCCGAAACGTAATACCAAGAGACGTCTTGTCGCAAAGAATGCAGATGCCAAATTTCGGAGGAATCCGACAAAGCATTTAGAAGTTATTGCTTACGAAGTATTTGCACGGAAGCAAGAACCATTGCGGCGGGGGACAAAAATGTTTTACATTCTACTCCTAGTGTATAGTAGCAGTATATACAACATGTGTATATCTCCCTAGTATAATCCGTGGTGTGTCCGAATCCTCCTCCTACTCTTCCTCCCTCCGCTTTACTCACTGCACAACGGGTCGCATATAGTCCGGGATGTTAGGGCATAAAAGGGACTGTTTGGTTCAGATTCTTCCAAAAGCACCCCTGGAGCCGCCATATTGGCGAAATTCATTATGGCCGCCACCCGGGTTAGAGGCCAATCGTATTTAAAACAACAAAATGGCTAGAATCATGAATAATACAACTTTTTAGTGGTTGTCGGTGTCGGGGAATCTGATTCTGATCTTATTTCAACGATTTGAGGTCAAGGTCACCCTAAAGGTCATTTTGGGGTCAAATTCGTCCTTTTTAGTGGTTTTTAATCGAGATATACAAACTAACTGATTTTATCGATTTTCGGGGTTGAGTAACCCGAATCTGGCCATATTTTGACAATTTGAGGCAATATTGCATGTGAGGTTCACGACAGAGGTCACCCGAAACAGAGACCAACCGGAGGTCAATTATAGGAAACACCAAAAGGGCTAGAATCACAAATAATACCATAGGGATTTGTGGCATCGAAAAATTAGATTCTGACCTTATTTTGACGATTTGAGGTCATGGTCACCTCATTTGAGAATTAAAGGTCAAAGATCAACAGTTGCTACTAAAAACAATCGAAACAAGATTACTCAGGAACAAATGTTAGTCAAATCTGCTGACAAAATGCTATAACTGTGCCGCTACGTGCATTTAAATGTTCAAAATACAAAACAAAGACCGCTTAAGCAACAGTATACCAATGATTACTTTTACTACCTATGCCTTCTGACTTGCGCTCTATGATGCCAGCAATAAATAATACTTGTCATCACCGCCCTCGTTATTAACGCACCCGCCTTCGCATTTGCAGAGGGTCGTTTATCGGACATCGGCACAGTTCCATTTGCACCTTCCCGTGCATGCCTTGAGTCAAACGCAGTGCATGAGAATGGCATATGCCATAGAAGTGTCGCTGAGAGTGGTCCATAGCGGTTGCCATGTACTGGTGCAATCTTTGTGCCAGCTCCACTCACTGAAGTCAGGGATTTCCTGCTGGAGTGAAGCCACTCCAGTAGAAACTCGCTTGCAGCAGCGCTCGCTTCACATGCTGCAAAAGCGCGGCTTGGGAGGTGGGATGTGGGACTAAACAGCTTTTTGAGAGCGCAAGCCAGAAGGTATAGGTACTAATAATCATTGGTATATTCTTGCTAAAGCGGTCTTTGTATTGTATTTCGAACATTTAAATACACATAGCGGCGTAGCGGCATAGTTATAGCATTTTGTCAGCCGATGTCATCTCCGAAGTATTTTAATATAATTTGTTCCTGAATAATCTTCGTTCGATTGTTCTTAGTGGTAACTGTTGATCTTTGACCTTGAACCTAAAATGGGGTGACCGCAAATCTTCAAAATAAGATCAGAATCGGAGAATGCCACAAAATTCTATGGTATTATTTGTGGTTCTTTTGGTGTTATACCTACAATTGACCTCTGGTTCGGATGACCTCTATCGCGTTTCTCAAATGAAATATTGCCCCGAATCGCCAAAATAAGGCCAGATTCCGGTTACTCAACTCTGGAAACCAATAGAATGAGGCAGTTTATATATCTTGCCCAAAAACCACTGATAATGGCGAATTTGTCCTCAAGGGTGACCTTGACCTCAAATCGTTGAAATAAGATCACAATCAGATTCTCCGACCCCAAAACCACTAAAAAGTGCTATTATTCATATTTCTAGCCCTTTTAGTTATTTAACTACGATTGACCTCTAACCCGGGTGGCGACCATATTGAATTTCGTCGAATATGGCGGCCCTAGGAGGCGCCCGTCAAAAATCGAAATAGTATGGTATGGGCGACATATCGGCCAAATTTGGTGTTTTTGGAAGAATGTGAACCAAAAAATCCCTAACAGCCCTGACTAATAGGTGTGGCGCATAGTATAATCCGTGGCGTGTCCGACTCCTCCTACTCCTCCTCCTCCTCCGCTTTACTCACTGCATAGTGGGTCGCATAGGTGTGGCGCGGGATAGGGTGGAGCGAGAGCAAGCCCGTAGGCTGGTTTGGCAACGGGGGGGTTCGGTAGAGAATATTGCGGAACTGCTAATGCGAGCGCCGCAGGCGCGAACGGGGGCATGCCCCCCCCCCCCCGGGAAATTTTTGAAAATTTAGATGCCATATGGCGCGTTCTGGCGCATTTTGACAGCATATTTTCGACATCGGCCAACTGCATTTTTCGACTGATAAATTCAGTATATGACTATAATCGACTCGTGTGAATGATAATCTTGTCGACTGGGAGATGGTTAATATTCAACCATGGGAAACCCCCGCCCCCTCCCTCATTTTTTTCTGCTTATAGCCCACTCCCATATATATATAGTGGACCATTTTCTTATGATTCCCCCCACACACACTCCCTCTATTTTTTTTTATCTCGCCTAACATACTGAGGTTTTTGCTGTACGCCCCCTCCCCCTTTCACATTCTTGCAGCTTTACACGCTAATCACTGGACATTAAATTGCGTTAATAGCAATATTTTTACGCTAATCACTGAATATTAAATTGTGTACCGTAATTGATCATACGAACCTGAATAATTGTTTCCAACGAGCTGTGAGGATTGTAGCGTAATTGGACTATCTATTGAACACGTAATGGGAGCTGGATTCCAAATTGCAGAACGAAGTGAGGTACAGTGACGTCGCCAGTTCCGATCCAGTGTCAGTTCCGACCCACTTCCCAAAATTTTGCTTCTTGTCATAACCATGATCACTCGAAATCATAAAACATTTGATTTATTTAAGCAAGTTGATCAACCTCTCAATCATGGTTAAATTATGTTATGCATTCACTCGTTTTGTTAGGAGACAGCTTTGCAGACCCACTCCATAGTACAAACACCATGACTCGCCGTTGTCAAAAACCGTGTTGTCTGCAAGCGCTTCCGATCAAAGTTTTGATGTTTTGTTTCTCACATATAATTATCATATGGTACTATGTATCTGTCATAAATTTATTTACTGGGGTGTCTCTCTAAAGGCTACCTGCTCCATTGTTGACATCAACTGACGGAGCCAGTTCCGAACCACCATAATCCATGGATGGCCAAGCTGGGTCGTACCATGGCCTGGAAAGGTCTTGCGAACGCAGCGCTCACTACGTAAACTCGAGTGCTAATTAGCATTTCTCTCTTTAATCTGCTATTTAGAGGTAAAATAAGTAAAAGTACGGTTGATTCATCATCATTTTCGAGTGAGTATACGCTTATTAGCCATCGGAGTTATTTCAGTGTCCAATATGATCAGCTCGATCATATCACTATCACCCCCAACCCGCATTCTTTAACGTCAGATGTTCACTTATGAGATGAAGACATTCAAAACAAATATCCAGCTAGGGCCCTATTTTGGCGGAAAAGTTATCATGGCGACTTTTACATTTGTTTATATCTGGGTCAAAGGTCAATGTCAAAACGAGGATGGATCGGAACTGGCGAGAGTGGGTCGGAACTGACACCTCTCATTAAGAAATGTAATTTTATTTTCCCTGTAGTTCAGTTTATCCCCAGCTAAGTTAGTTTGTTAATAAAGGCTATGGACGCACCCCGAACCCGCACCCCCCCCCCCCCCAGCCTACGGGCCTGGAGAGACCTGGGGTTTTCGCTGCCTGAGATTCCATGAGCCAGGCTTACACCCTACAGTAGAATGGGTCGACTGCACAAGCGCGATGAGTAGTATAGAAGGTGCACGCGATCTCCCTATCCCTATAAACTAAACCATGGGGGTGACTGAACCCATGGGGGTGAATGATCCATTGGGGTGAAGCCAGGTTAGCATGGTTAGAATTCCAGTTGCTGGCCTCCATGACAGGTTTACTGGCTCCAGGGGATGAAACCGACGTTTCTCTATGCTATGAAGCATGTATTTTTTCCTGGAAGAAATCAAATTCATAGTTTGCAACATACTGGTATACTTCCAAATAACATTTCAGTGTTTTATTAGGGATTTATTCAATGGTAATGGAAAAATTGTGATTTCAAAATTCTATCCCATGTTAAATATATACAGCAGTGCCTGCTGTTTCGCCCCTTGGGCCAGAAGAACTGTCGTGGTGGCATATAGCCTCAGCTGTAATTCCGACTTGGCTTACAGGATTCAATGTAGGTTGTGGTGTAAAAGTGTAGGGGAGTAGTAGGAAGATGGCAAACCTTGTATTTTTGCGTGCCTGGATTTCAGAGTGTGGAGTCACATGGAGCTGACATCAAGTTCCAGTCATGTGACTTCCGGTCATAGGTCATTTGAATTTTCTGGGATCAAAGATCACTCCGGTGACGTCATTTCCAAAACCATCTTGGATATTTGGATTATTTGCATTCTGTGAGGGGTGGCCTCTGGATCAGCAAAAGTTATCTGCCCCTCAATGTCATCCCAGGTTCCCTTCATTTACTCCAATGTTAACTGAAATCTTCAGGAATGCCCAGGAATTCCCATGTGCAGAGTCAAAGGTTCGGTGTAGCGCGACGATGTAATGATCTATAAATAGAACTGACGTAATAATCTATATCGACTTAGGAAACTGAACACTCCTGCAGAAACTTTTACACATCCTCTAGAATTTGTCTTTATGCAGCCAAAACTAAGACTTTCTCTCCATCGTAGAACGTAAGCCATTCAACTCCCTCATTTTGACCTGGTATTCAGCAATCTTCTGGTCATGGATTTCTCGTGTCTTCCTAATCAGTACATATGTATTTCTACCAGTACCTCCAGCCTTTGCGGTAGCACTGTACGTATGATCGAACCTGTATCCGAAATACTTATTGGCCCACTCTCTGGCTTGTCTGATGACGCCACGCACTTTGTATGTATAAACCTCTTCGGGTGATTTCAGAAATGCCTCAACGTCTGGATAGCCGTCAAGTCTGGCATTTTCCTGGCACCAGCTGAAAAGCGGTGGACCTTGCTTCTCTAGGATCTCCAGCTGTTCCACTCTGGGATTGATCAACATCAGCCAGTGGGGGTCATTTTCCACACCCGCATGTCGCAAAATTTCCTAAGAGGCCTTTCAAAAGCTCATCATGGGATGTTTGCAGAACAGTACTGACAAATCTCCGAAGCGGACCAGCATCACCAACGAGAAAGAACACTTTCGCCGTCTCGGTCATGGACTGTGTAACATGATACGAACTGAGAACGTCGGTCTGGCAACTGTGTTCTACTGCCTCCAGAACATATTCAATGAGAGTGCTGATGTATTTATGAATCTGAGGCTCATTTTCACAGTCCTTCTTCAGGTATGTAATCAAGTTACGCTGAAGTTCTACGTCCTTCTTGATGACTTCATGCTCGATCATCTTTTGGAAGATGCCTTCAAACTCTGCATTTTTGGAGTGCATTTGAAGCAGCTCTCTCAAAATCTTTATCTGTTTACGCGTGTTGATTGCTTCCCATTCTTTGGTGCTCAAGTTGGAGTACAAGCGGTCGATAATTTTCCACCCAAACCGGATCAGCTCCTTCGTATGTGTCTCCGACTTTCAACAATTGACCAACAAGGGTGATCCATGCCTTGATCTGAGTCAACGGACACTTGTCGAAAAGAGCAGTAATAACTCCTGATAAACTCTTCCAATCTACAGCTGTGATGAGGTGAACCAGATCTGGGATAATCACATCATCCTGAAGCCCGTAAACTATTTCCTCAGAAGATGGACTACCCCATTCCCTCCTGCCAAGGACACCTGCCATGAAAAACTGCGCCAGTTCGGCATCCTGTATTTGAGAAAGGATCCGAAGCAAGGGACAAATAACATCTTCTGTCACTGAGAACCACACATCATCCCCCGCCTCTTCATTGGCAGCGAATTCTATCACCTGCTTCAAGTCGGCTCTAGCTTTCTGATAGTTCACATTGGACTTGTCAGGATTCATGGTCAGTCTCACCTCATTTGATACCCTCTTAACAACAGAGTCCAACTCCGCACTGCACATCACCTTTACTGTATTCTTCTTTTGCCATGCAAAGATAGCATATGGTTTGTACCAGTAAGACTTTATGGGACAGTCGTTGTAGTTACTGGGCTCTGAAATTTCTTGATTATCCGGCTTTCCCCAGAATTCGTCTATGAAATGCCCTCCACAGTAACCAGAAGGGCGAGTGTAATTGATGACCTCATCCCCCACATCAAGGCTGAACCTTGGCATTTGCTGGCTCAAGCCATCAAACGAGTACCATTCCCCATCCATCTCAATGTCCTCTTCATCATCACTACTTGGAACGAATCCAGCTTCTTCCTTCCTGCCAAAAACATTACCGTGTTGGCGGATTTCTCGGGTAACCTGGGTGACGAAAAGTTCATACTGCTCTTCCTCCAATAGGAACTTGTTGGCTTCTAAAAATGCATTAGCAACAACGGCATCATACCGTTTCAGGATTTTCACTCCATCATGTCGCAGAGCTGACTCGGTGTATTTGTGACTGAGAAACCAGGCAAACTTCCCCCCATTTATCGCATTACTGAAGTCCGTAAGAATCCTGCTGAGTCTGTGACCGACTAATTGGCAATGAGACGCTGAAGGTGCTTCGCCGATACCCTCCCAACATAAGGAATACACCAAAGCCAATCTGTATCCGCTGTGTATTTCCTTGAGCTCCTGTTCACAGTCAGTATAATGGGCTACATAGTTACAGCTGAAGGCTGCTTGCTCATCGTCCATCGGGAATTCCCTTTCCCTGCCTCCATGCCTGACAATCAGCTTACCTCCGTCAAACACAGATGGTAACTGGATAATCAAGGATGCGAACATTCCATTCCTCTTCCCCGTGTCACGACTCGCCTGCAAATGTCCTCCCTGTTCATGCAGCAGGACTTTATGCAGCACAGATGTAACTGATTTCTTGATACATCCTAATGTCTTCTTTACATCACCAACCAATATATTTACAGCATCAACGAATTGGTCGTTTTTAATTTCGACCTGGCTTGGCTCAAGTTCCCAGTTTGTTATCACATTTTCAAAGTGAGTTTCTGCGCCAAGACCGTAGGGTGGCTGTGGTTTTGCGACAGCGATTATTTTCTTGGCTTGTTCCTGTAGCAGAGGCAATGACACTATTCCAACGTCATTGATATACAACCCTGGAAAGGGTATATTCATTAATGTCCCACCACAGGCGAAGTCACCAGATTCTGACTCAAACTGTTGTAGTGCTTCAAATAGCCGTAGTTTCTTCTCCTAGAAATGAAGGGATTGGATTATTATTATTAATAGGTACTTGCAGAACAGCCTATTGCCACCTCGGGATCAGATCTGAAGTAAAATATCTATAACCAATTGATATCATAAATGACAAAACCTGTTCCTCGTGAAGCATAACACAAATCCATAAAATTATGAAATGGATAAAGTACTTGTATGTTACTAGCTGCCATGTAGATCTTTATAATCCAATTTGTAAAACAGAACATGAAATACTTTTCTAAATATCCTTATCGCTGACCAGATACTGGAAGTCGTGGGAAATTCTATTTGTATATCAGTGTTCAGAGTGACCTGGCATGAGAAATCTGGAAAATAGCAGATTTCCACACACATGACAAAGGAGATGATACGATAAAGTGGGATTTTGGCCTATACGTGGTTCTGTTGAAATCGCGAAAATAAAACGTCCTAAAATATTTTCGTTTCAACATAACGGCAAGAGAAAATATATGTACACAATACGTGCAAGTTCTAGCTCGATTGCGTTATGATTATTTATGGCATGAAAATGAAATCAGCAGCATGTGCTATTTCGTGCAAAAATGATCTAAATCGAGTCATTTATACACACATTTAGACACGAAGGATCCCTTGGACCACACAGATTTTCCAGCAGTGAGATATAATGCCACCGCACATGACCAGGTTAAATGGCGTTTTGGTCCAAGGGGTCCGTCGTGTCTAAATGTGTGTTTGAATGACTCGATTTAGACCCTTTTTTCACGAAATACCACATGTTGCGGACTTCAATTACATGTCATAACTATAATTATAACGCAATCGAGTTAAAACTTCCATATATTCTGTACATATATTTTTTTTAGAAGGGTTTTTTTTCGATTTCAACCGCACCAGGTATAGGCCAAAATCCCGCCTTATCGTACCATCTCCTTTGTGTATCATTTACATCTATTGGTCTGGTTACAAAACTTACAAAAAATCTGGAATTCCATATAAATCTGGAAAACATCAATCACTGGTATTACTATAACTGAACAATCAAGGTTCCTTCAGTGTTACGTCAGTAAAGCCGATAATGTATTTATTCAATTCTGCACAAAAACTTGTTTCGAACAGAAGAAATATAGAAGTTTAAAATAGTTAACGCTGAATATAACATTGAACCAAAACGACTCTAATGTTTGCAAAGTCACCATATCTTCCGTGATATTACATCGAAATACTATTTTGGTTAAAGGTGTCATATTTCAGATATATTTTTACAACAATCATGTTGAAGTGTACATGTATACGAGAAGCCAAAGATCAAAGGAAAGTCCAATTTCAAACATTCGTTGACCCTACTTTACGTCACTTTTAACTGGAAAAGTTTACAGTTCTTTTAAAATTGTCTTAAATGACGGCTTTGCTGAAACTGGTCAACTTGGATACATGATACCGGTGTGAAGAACAGAGGTGAACAGATCAGTCTGGTTGAACTAGCCACTTGCAGGGACCGAGACCGCAATGCTATATATGTCACATCTCAGATAGCACCAGTCCAGCATTCAACATGAAGAGTTCAGCCCCCCTTCACTTTCAAATATGCTCGGCGCTTTTTGACTTGAGGCTACTTCGAGCAAATGACATAGGATTTCAGTACAGATCGAGGCATTATGGGGAAGGCAATCAATCCCACAATTTTATGTGGAGACTTCTCGTGTACAGTCGTCCATATAAATAGTGCCTTGAATGCCTTCGCAGGATTTTTGTCCAAACATCTTTGGAGAATGAAACTTTAAATTTAGCATATGTGATAACTTACATTCCTGTCATCAGAGCAAGTCGTCCCAATACAGATATCTGAACTTCTGGTATTTCTTTCCATAGCAGATTCCATGACAATTAATTGTTCGTATCATGCATTGATCGGGAAGTACTGCAAATCTGCAAACAGACACCAAACAATCTTGTGAGGAGAAGACACTGCGAGACATGGAGCTTACGAATATGCTGACCAATGTGCAAATAGAGCATGTCCTTCCCACAGTATGATAATAACAATGGACAGAGTTTGGGCACAAACTTCTATAGAGAAAATAGGTGGGTCGATAATGGTTGCTGTTCAACTTTTCGTAATTTATTTGTCGAGAAACTTTGGAATACCTCGAATTAACCAATCATAGAGAGCTGAAACATCACACAATTACAAATCAACAATCGTGTACACAATCTAATCAGTATTTTAATTAAAAGAAGTTAAAATATTTTCAATATCCATGCAGTTTGGACAAAAACTTATTCTGAAATGTCATGGGCACCTGGGGCATATATGAAAAGGGCAAGGCATATGATCGATATTGTTTTTGCAGAACCTGATTCCTTGATAGGGATATCAGGGTAAAAATGAAATTGACAGCCTGGAATGGAAATAAACTTACAGTTGTGGAGACCTATATTGGTGAAGGCCTTTGAGGTATAAAACAAGAATAAAACATCGCCAGCTTGATGAAAATATATATACTGGAAATTGAATGTACTCCAGTATAAGAAATCTCTCTACCGAATAATCTTGACCTGTTTGGTCACCTTTTCTTTGGCGTATGAATTTAGGTCAAGATGCTTACCTGAGCATTGCTGAGCTGCCTCTTGATTGGTCAACAGATGAAGCATATCAGGTTATTGAATTTGATAGGCTATTCTCCCAATAATGCTATTCATGAGAATGATTAAAAATTTCTAGACAACTTTGAGCTTCAAAAATTTCACTCATTGTTATGGTGGCCGAGAGGGGCCATCGTCACTTCGCCATCGTGCCATAGGGCGATAGAGCGATAGAGCGATGGCGATAGAGCGATAGAGCGATGGCGATAGAGCGATAGAGCGATGGCGATAGAGCGATAGAGCTATGGCGATAGAGCCATAGAGCGATGGCGATAGAGCGATGGCGATAGAGCTATGGCGATAGAGCGATAGAGCGATGGCGATAGAGCGATAGAGCGATGGCGATAGAGCGATACAGCGATGGCGATGGAGCGAAGTACATGACTGCGCATGACTACACCAAAACGAGACAAGTCGACATTTTTGCCTACCTTTGTGTTCACGGTATTTATCGGTACAAGATTTTCATGGCGGTCAAAATGAATATCAACGCCATGCATATTAAGAAAAACTCTGTGTTGATTCAAGGAATGCCATTATGAATATATTAAAAAAAAATCTTTGATTAATGACACGGAGGGAGGAAGGATTGACGCTTATTAATGTTCAATTATTGGAGAACGTTGATAGGATATTAATTTATTAAGATCTGCCTCTCCCCCTATACCCCCGCATTGCACAAAGAACGGAATGTCTCAAAGAGCGGAGACCAAGGACCACTTCGTCTCTCCACCCTCAATAATTACGAGGGCGTGCTTTGAAATGGGCCGAAAATTAGTAGAGAAGCGTGTGAAATAAATCTAAAATTACATGGGGGTGTTCCCCGACCCACCTCTTCAATTCTTCCTTCGCGGGTCTAAATTTGTCGTGACTGGTTTTAAATTGCAGTTTTATGCCAAGTATCAACATTTTCTCAGTGGTTTCGTACTAAATGGAATTTAGACTGGTCACAAGGTGACTTTAAGCTATTAGGTCTTGTGTTTACAAACAATTTGGCCGAAAAGGTTGAAAAAATTACAAAGATAAATTAAAAGATATTGTCATACTCATGAAGATATGATCCAAAATAGGATTGACGAAATGTCATTTTAAAAAAGCTTGTTGTTGCCGAAACTCAACCATCTATTTTCCTCTCTTCCAAACCCACCCGAACCACTTATAAATGAATTCCAGAAACGCTGTTTTGAATTTGTTTGGAACTCGAAACCTGATAAAATTTTCAGAAAAATTTCTGTTAAACCACTTGAATATGGCGGTTTAGATAATCCTATTGTTAATATGTAATCCAGGCACAAAATATATCGTGGATTAGGATATTTTGAAAATGTATATGCCAAAGAATATAGACCCAATAGGAGTTGGTTCAGCATTCTTAAGAACTAATATTATACCAACGATGGAAAACGTATTTTGGAGGGACACGCTTCTAGCCTGGACAGAATTTCAAATAAAAATATAGCCGCGAGCGGCAATGCAGGGGGCCAAGATACAGTCCAGTTTTTGGCCTCCTTCAAAAAACACTTTTTCTTGGTCCGCAGCACGTGGGAAACACGTTTCTGGCCTTTGTTTGCGTCCTAGACGGCTCCTTCATCGAAATCAAAATGTTAGTACGTTGAAATAGGTACAGAAAACGGTCCCTGGAGTCCAGACAATGACTTCATGGGAGAAAGTTGAGCTTGGAAATTAGTCGCCCGGAGATAGCGCTTCTCACAGTCTGTTTTTGTTAAGTTTAGTTTCAGCCATAAGCTCAGACCTACTCAAATGTCACGTTCTACCATACCTCTGAAACTAATAATGCGATCATGCTGAAATTTGGCTGTCATCATAGCCGTTATGCAACGAGTATGCATGCCAAATATCAGAATAATCCGACTGGTCGTTCGTGTAATATTACACAAAAGTACTTCTCAAATTAGGCGATTTTCGGCATTATTGGAAAATTTGACAATTTTGATTCTCCTATAGCGGCAAAACTATTGAAGCTACGTGAAAATGGCAGTCACACTTCCAAAAGGGCTACTCCTGGAGAATATAATGCAACAAACTGCAAGGCTGTACCCCCCACAGTTCCAGAGTTATAGCCTGTACAATATGTGTTCCGTTTCTGACAAAATTCAAAATGGCGGCCAAACCACGTGACCTAGAAGGAAAATTTTTACATATTCGTGATCGCCAAATGGTAATGCATATGTGTAGTCACTTTTCCCATCCAAATCCCGTCATTGGAAAATCCGACAATTTTGATTGGTCAATGGCGGCCATCTTGTTTTACGGAACAAATTTTCAAATGCAAATCTGAGAGCCCCAGATCCATTGAGCATGTGTAACAAGTTTCGAGTCAATCGACCCAGTGGTTCCAGAGAAGAAGATCTTTGAAGTCATACTTTTTTGGGAGGTAATTCCAAGATGGCCGCCGAAGCTTTTGGCCAATCAGCTTAATTGGGGGATATGCATTAGTTCCAATATGGGCCAATCACCATGTGAAGTTTCAGCGATATCGGCGTATCGGTGTTGACTGTACGAGTGACGTAAAATCTGGTGGAAGAAGAATAATAATAATAATAATAATAATAATAATAATAATAATAATAATACCAATAACAAAAGGTGACCAGCCATACTGGCTTGGCCCCCTAATAATACCCCTAATAAATGGATTTAGAGCTTCAAAAAACACTTTTTCTTGGTCAGCAGCACGTGGGAAACACGATTCTGGCCTTTGTGGGAAACACGATTCTGGCCTTTGTTTGCGTCCTAGACGGCTCCTTCATCGAAATCGAAATGTTAGTACGTTGAAATAGGTACAGAAAACGGTCCCTGGAGTCCAGACTATGACTTGATTGGAGAAAGTTGAGCTTGGAAATTAGTCGCCCGGAGATAGCGCTTCTCCCAGTCTGCTTTTCTAAAGTTTACCTTCAGCCATATGCTCAGACCTGCTCAAATTTGACCCACTACCATACCTCCGAAACTATTAAAACCATCATGCTGAAATTTCACTGTCATCATACCCCTTACACAAGGAGTATGTATGCCAAATTTCAGAATGATCCGACTGGTCGTTTGTGTTATATTGAACAAAGGCACTTTTTATATTATGTGATTTTTGGCAAATTGATTCGTCTGTAACTCGAAAACTATCAGAGCTAGACCCCTAGACTACATCATCCGAAAAATAGCTTAGGACCTGGAGAATACAATGCAACAAAAATCCGGTCAAAATCTGCTAATATCAAATTTGACCTATTTTCGTAGGTCACTTTTGGTCATTTTTTCCCCCAGGCAACAACTTCTCTTTCACACATTTGAACAGGCTTGGACTGCCGATGACATTTGCCAAATATTGAAACAATCGGCGTAATGGTTCAGAAGAAAAAGATATTTTTAGGTTTCGGATAAAATCCAAGATGGCGGCCAAAGTTTGTGACCAATCAGAATGTCAGACCCTCGGTGTACAACTGGGAACTGTTTTTGATACGTTTTTGAAGTTTGGATGTCACTGGTGTGATATTGAACAAAACTACTTCCCAAATTATGTAATTTCTGGCATTATTTGAAAAAAATCGAACAATTTTGATTCCTCTATAGCGGCGAAACTATTAGAGCTGCGAAAAATTGAAACGCATACTTGTGAAAGAGCTGCTTCTAAAGAGCAAAATGCAATCGATCCGAAGTCTGTATCTCTCATGGTTCTAGAGTTACGGCTCTTCAAACCTGCGTTTATTTTGCGACAAAATTCAAGATGGCGGCCAAACCACGTGACATAGGAGCAAAATTTTTACATATTCGTGATCGCCATATTGTAATGCATATATGTAGTCACTTTCCCGATACAAATCCGTTAAATGAAAATCCGACAATTTTGATTGGTCAATGGCGGCCATCTTGTTTTACGGAACAAATTTTGAAATGCAAATCTGAGAGCCCCAGATCCATTGAGCATGTGTACCGAGTTTCGAGTCAATCGACCCAGTGGTTCCAGAGAAGAAGATCTTTGAAATCATACTTTTTTGGAAGGTAAATCCAAGATGGCCGCCGAAGCTTTTGGCCAATCAGCTTAATTGGGGGATATGCAGTAGTTCCAATATGGGCCAATCACCATGTGAAGTTTCAGCGATATCGGTGTATCGGTGTTGACTGTACGAGTGACGTAAAATCTGGTGGAAGAAGAATAAGAATAATAATAATAATAATAATAATAATAATAATAACAAAAGGTGACCAGCCATACTGGCTTGGCCCCCTAATAATACCCCTAATAAATGGATTTAGAGCTTCAAAAAACACTTTTTCTTGGTCAGCAGCACGTGGGAAACACGATTCTGGCCTTTGTTTGCGTCCTAGACGGCTCCTTCATCGAAATCGAAATGTTAGTACGTTGAAATAGGTACAGAAAACGGTCCCTGGAGTCCAGACTATGACTTGATTGGAGAAAGTTGAGCTTGGAAATTAGTCGCCCGGAGATAGCGCTTCTCCCAGTCTGCTTTTCTAAAGTTTACCTTCAGCCATATGCTCAGACCTGCTCAAATTTGACCCACTACCATACCTCCGAAACTATTAAAACCATCATGCTGAAATTTCACTGTCATCATACCCCTTACACAAGGAGTATGTATGCCAAATTTCAGAATAATCCGACTGGTCGTTTGTGTTATATTGAACAAAGGCACTTTTTATATTATGTGATTTTTGGCAAATTGATTCGTCTGTAACTCGAAAACTATCAGAGCTAGACCCCTAGACTACATCATCCGAAAAATAGCTTAGGACCTGGAGAATACAATGCAACAAAAATCCGGTCAAAATCTGCTAATATCAAATTTGACCTATTTTCGTAGGTCACTTTTGGTCATTTTTTCCCCCACGCAACAACTTCTCTTTCACACATTTGAACAGGCTTGGACTGCCGATGACATTTGCCAAATATTGAAACAATCGGCGTAATGGTTCAGAAGAAAAAGATATTTTTAGGTTTCGGATAAAATCCAAGATGGCCGCCAAAGTTTGTGACCAATCAGAATGTCAGACCCTCGGTGTACAACTGGGAACTGTTTCTGAGACGTTTTTGAAGTTTGGATGTCACTGGTGTGATATTGAACAAAACTACTTCCCAAATTATGTAATTTCTGGCATTATTTGAAAAAAATCGAACAATTTTGATTCCTCTATAGCGGCGAAACTATTAGAGCTACGAAAAAATGAAACGCATACTTGTGAAAGAGCTGCTTCTAAAGAGCAAAATGCAATCGATCCGAAGTCTGTATCTCTCATGGTTCTAGAGTTACGGCTCTTCAAACCTGCGTTTATTTTGCGACAAAATTCAAGATGGCGGCCAAACCACGTGACATAGGAGCAAAATTTTTACATATTCGTGATCGCCATATTGTAATGCATATATGTAGTCACTTTCCCGATACAAATCCGTTAAATGAAAATCCGACAATTTTGATTGGTCAATGGCGGCCATCTTGTTTTACGGAACAAATTTTCAAATGCAAATCTGAGAGTCCCAGATCCATTGAGCATGTGTACCAAGTTTCGAGTCAATCGACCCAGTGGTTCCAGAGAAGAAGATCTTTGAAATCATACTTTTTTGGAAGGTAAATCCAAGATGGCCGCCGAAGCGTTTGGCCAATCAGCTTAATTGGGGGATATGCAATAGTTCCAATATGGGCCAATCACCATGTGAAGTTTCAGCGATATCGGCGTATCGGTGTTGACTGTACGAGTGACGTAAAATCTGGTGGAAGAAGAATAAGAATAATAATAATAATAATAATAATAATAATAATACCAATAACAAAAGGTGACCAGCCATACTGGCTTGGCCCCCTAATAATACCCCTAATAAATGGATTTAGAGCTTCAAAAAACACTTTTTCTTGGTCAGCAGCACGTGGGAAACACGATTCTGGCCTTTGTTTGCGTCCTAGACGGCTCCTTCATCGAAATCAAAATGTTAGTACGTTGAAATAGGTACAGAAAACGGTCCCTGGAGTCCAGACAATGACTTGATGGGAGAAAGTTGAGCTTGGAAATTAGTCGCCCGGAGATAGCGCTTCTCCCAGTCTGCTTTTCTAAAGTTTACCTTCAGCCATATGCTCAGACCTGCTCAAATTTGACCCACTACCATACCTCCGAAACTATTAAAACCATCATGCTGAAATTTCACTGTCATCATACCCCTTACACAAGGAGTATGTATGCCAAATTTCAGAATAATCCGACTGGTCGTTTGTGTTATATTGAACAAAGGCACTTTTTATATTATGTGATTTTTGGCAAATTGATTCGTCTGTAACTCGAAAACTATCAGAGCTAGACCCCTAGACTACAGCATCCGAAAAATAGCTTAGGACCTGGAGAATACAATGCAACAAAAATCCGGTCAAAATCTGCTAATATCAAATTTGACCTATTTTCGTAGGTCACTTTTGGTCATTTTTCCCCCCACGCAACAACTTCTCTTTCACACATTTGAACAGGCTTGGACTGCCGATGACATTTGCCAAATATTGAAACAATCGGCGTAATGGTTCAGAAGAAAAAGATATTTTTAGGTTTCGGATAAAATCCAAGATGGCCGCCAAAGTTTGTGACCAATCAGAATGTCAGACCCTCGGTGTACAACTGGGAACTGTTTCTGAGACGTTTTTGAAGTTTGGATGTCACTGGTGTGATATTGAACAAAACTACTTCCCAAATTATGTAATTTCTGGCATTATTTGAAAAAAATCGAACAATTTTGATTCCTCTATAGCGGCGAAACTATTAGAGCTACGAAAAAATGAAACGCATACTTGTGAAAGAGCTGCTTCTAAAGAGCAAAATGCAATCGATCCGAAGTCTGTATCTCTCATGGTTCTAGAGTTACGGCTCTTCAAACCTGCGTTTATTTTGCGACAAAATTCAAGATGGCGGCCAAACCACGTGACATAGGAGCAAAATTTTTACATATTCGTGATCGCCATATTGTAATGCATATACGTAGTCACTTTTCCGATACAAATCCGTTAAATGAAAATCCGACAATTTTGATTGGTCAATGGCGGCCATCTTGTTTTACGGAACAAATTTTCAAATGCAAATCTGAGAGTCCCAGATCCATTGAGCATGTGTACCAAGTTTCGAGTCAATCGACCCAGTGGTTCCAGAGAAGAAGATCTTTGAAATCATACTTTTTTGGAAGGTAAATCCAAGATGGCCGCCGAAGCGTTTGGCCAATCAGCTTAATTGGGGGATATGCAATAGTTCCAATATGGGCCAATCACCATGTGAAGTTTCAGCGATATCGGCGTATCGGTGTTGACTGTACGAGTGACGTAAAATCTGGTGGAAGAAGAATAAGAATAATAATAATAATAATAATAATAATAATAATAAATATAGCCGCGAGCGGCAATGCAGGGGGCCAAGATACAGTCCTGTCTTGGCCTCCTTTAAAAAACACTTTTTCTTGGTCAGCAGCACGTGGGAAACACGTTTCTGGCCTTTGTTTGCGTCCTAGACGGCTCCTTCATCGAAATCGAAATGTTAGTACGTTGAAATAGGTAGAGAAAACTGTCCCTGGAGTCCACACAAAGCCTTGAATGGAGAAAGTTGAGCTTGGAAATTGGTCGCCCGGAGATTGCGCTTCGGATAGTCTGCTTTTCTGAAGTATACTTTCAGCCATATGCTCAGACCTGCGGACATGTCACGTTCTACCATACCTCAGAAATTATTTATACGATCATGCTGTAATTTCACTGTCAGCATAGCAGTTACACAAGGAGTATGCATGCTGAAGCTCAGAATAATCCGACTTGTTCTTTGTGTAATATTGAACAATAATACTTCTCAAATTATGTGATTTTCGGCATTATTTGAAAATTTGACAGTTTTGATTCCTCTATAGCGGCAATACTATTGAAGCTAGGTAAAAATGGTTGACATACTTCCGAAAGGGCTGCTGCTGGACAATATAATGCAACAAACTGCAAGGCTGTACCTTTCGTAGTTCCAGAGTTATAGCCGGTCCAATATGTGTTCCGTCTTTGACAAAATTCAAGATGGCGGCCAAACCACGTGACCTAGGAGCAAAATTTTTGCATATTCTGGATCGCCATATCGCAATGCATATATGTAGTCACTTTCCCCATCAAAATCCGTTAATTGAAAATCCGATAATTCTGATTGGTCAATGGCGGCCATTTTGTTTTTCCCAGCAAATTTTCGTCAACGATTTTGAATGACCGTCACCCATCGGTCATATGTACCAAGTTTGGAGTTAATCGGTTCAGTGGTTCTAGAGAAGAAAATCTTTGAAAAAATATTTTTTTGAAGGGTAAATCCAAGATGGCCGCCGAAGCTTTTGACCAATCGGCTCCATTAGGGGATATGCATCAGTTCCCATCTGGCCCAATCACCATGTGAAGTTTCAACTGCATCGGTGTATCGGTGTTGACTCTACGAATGGTACAAAATCCGGCGGAAGAAAAAAAATAATAATAATAATACCAATAATAAGAGGTTTGCACGCCTTTGGCTTGCAACCCTAATAACAATAGGTGACCAGCCATACGGCTTGGCCCCCTAATAATACCCCTAATAAATGGATTTAGAGCTTCAAAAACATCCTGGTAGCACGGAAACACGTTTCGGCCTTTTGTTTGGTGTCCTGACGGCTCCTTCATCGAAATCGAAATGTTAGTACAAGCCGAAATAGGTAGAGAAAACTGTCCCTGGAGTCCACACAAAGCCTTGAATGGAGAAAGTTGAGTCAAAAATGGTCGCCCGAGATTGCGCTTCGATAGTCTGGGTTTTTCTGGAAGTATACTTTCAGCCATATGCCTCAGACCCGTGGACATGTCACGTTCTACCATACCTCAGAAAATTTATTTATACGATCATGCTGTAATTTCACTGTCATCATAGCAGTTACACAAGGAGTATGCATGCTGAAGCTCAGAATAATCCGACTTGTTCTTTGTGTAATATTGAACAACAATACTTCTCAAATTGTGTGATTTTCGGCATTATTTGAAAATTTGACAGTTTTGATTCCTCTATAGCGGCAAAACTATTGAAGCTAGGTAAAAATGGTTGACATACTTCCGAAAGGGCTGCTGCTGGACAATATAATGCAACAAACTGCAAGGCTGTACCATTCGTAGTTCCAGAGTTATAGCCGGTCCAATATGTGTTCCGTTTTTGACAAAATTCAAGATGGCGGCCAAACCACGTGACCTAGGAGCAAAATTTTTGCATATTCTGGATCGCCATATCGCAATGCATATATGTAGTCACTTTCCCCATCCAAATCCGTTAATTGAAAATCCGATAATTCTGATTGGTCAATGGCGGCCATTTTGTTTTTCCCAGCAAATTTTCGTCAACGATTTTGAATGACCCTCACCCATCGGTCATATGTACCAAATTTGGAGTTAATCGGTTCAGTGGTTCTAGAGAAGAAGATCTTTGAAAAAATATTTTTTTGAAGGGTAAATCCAAGATGGCCGCCGAAGCTTTTGACCAATCGGCTCCATTAGGGGATATGCATCAGTTCCCATCTGGCCCAATCACCATGTGAAGATTCAACTGCATCGGTGTATCGGTGTTGACTCTACGAATGGTACAAAATCCGGCGGAAGAAAAAGAATAATAATAATAATAATACCAATAACAATAGGTGACCAGCCATACGGCTTGGCCCCCTAATAATAATACCAATAACAATAGGTGACCAGCCATACGGCTTGGCCCCCTAATAATAAATGGATTTAGACCTTCAAAAACACTTTTTCTTGGTCAGCAGCACGTGGGAAACACGTTCCGGCCTTTGTTTGCGTCCTAGACGGCTCCTTCATCGAAATCGAAATGTTAGTACGTTGAAATAGGTAGAGAAAACTGTCCCCTGGAGTCCACACAAAGCCTTGAATGGAGAAAGTTGAGCTTGGAAATTGGTCGCCCGGAGATTGCGCTTCGGATAGTCTGCTTTTCTGAAGTATACTTTCAGCCATATGCTCAGACCTGCGGACATGTCACGTTCTACCATACCTCAGAAATTATTTATACGATCATGCTGTAATTTCACTGTCATCATAGCAGTTACACAAGGAGTATGCATGCTGAAGCTCAGAATAATCCGACTTGTTCTTTGTGTAATATTGAACAACAATACTTCTCAAATTGTGTGATTTTCGGCATTATTTGAAAATTTGACAGTTTTGATTCCTCTATAGCGGCAAAACTATTGAAGCTAGGTAAAAATGGTTGACATACTTCCGAAAGGGCTGCTGCTGGACAATATAATGCAACAAGCTGCAAGGCTGTACCATTCGTAGTTCCAGAGTTATAGCCGGTCCAATATGTGTTCCGTTTTTGACAAAATTCAAGATGGCGGCCAAACCACGTGACCTAGGAGCAAAATTTTTGCATATTCTGGATCGCCATATCGCAATGCATATATGTAGTCACTTTCCCCATCCAAATCCGTTAATTGAAAATCCGATAATTCTGATTGGTCAATGGCGGCCATTTTGTTTTTCCCAGCAAATTTTCGTCAACGATTTTGAATGACCCTCACCCATCGGTCATATGTACCAAGTTTGAAGTTAATCGGTTCAGTGGTTCTAGAGAAGAAGATCTTTGAAAAAATATTTTTTTGAAGGGTAAATCCAAGATGGCCGCCGAAGCTTTTGACCAATCGGCTCCATTAGGGGATATGCATCAGTTCCCATCTGGCCCAATCACCATGTGAAGATTCAACTGCATCGGTGTATCGGTGTTGACTCTACGAATGGTACAAAATCCGGCGGAAGAAAAAGAATAATAATAATAATAATACCAATAACAATAGGTGACCAGCCATACGGCTTGGCCCCCTAATAATAATACCAATAACAATAGGTGACCAGCCATACGGCGTGGCCCCCTAATAATAAATGGATTTAGACCTTCAAAAACACTTTTTCTTGGTCAGCAGCACGTGGGAAACACGTTTCCGGCCTTTGTTTGCGTCCTAGACGGCTCCTTCATCGAAATCGAAATGTTAGTACGTTGAAATAGGTAGAGAAAACTGTCCCTGGAGTCCACACAAAGCCTTGAATGGAGAAAGTTGAGCTTGGAAATTGGTCGCCCGGAGATTGCGCTTCGGATAGTCTGCTTTTCTGAAGTATACTTTCAGCCATATGCTCAGACCTGCGGACATGTCACGTTCTACCATACCTCAGAAATTATTTATACGATCATGCTGTAATTTCACTGTCATCATAGCAGTTACACAAGGAGTATGCATGCTGAAGCTCAGAATAATCCGACTTGTTCTTTGTGTAATATTGAACAACAATACTTCTCAAATTGTGTGATTTTCGGCATTATTTGAAAATTTGACAGTTTTGATTCCTCTATAGCGGCAAAACTATTGAAGCTAGGTAAAAATGGTTGACATACTTCCGAAAGGGCTGCTGCTGGACAATATAATGCAACAAGCTGCAAGGCTGTACCATTCGTAGTTCCAGAGTTATAGCCGGTCCAATATGTGTTCCGTTTTTGACAAAATTCAAGATGGCGGCCAAACCACGTGACCTAGGAGCAAAATTTTTGCATATTCTGGATCGCCATATCGCAATGCATATATGTAGTCACTTTCCCCATCCAAATCCGTTAATTGAAAATCCGATAATTCTGATTGGTCAATGGCGGCCATTTTGTTTTCCCCAGCAAATTTTCGTCAACGATTTTGAATGACCCTCACCCATCGGTCATATGTACCAAGTTTGGAGTTAATCGGTTCAGTGGTTCTAGAGAAGAAGATCTTTGAAAAAATATTTTTTTGAAGGGTAAATCCAAGATGGCCGCCGAAGCTTCTGACCAATCGGCTCCATTAGGGGATATGCATCAGTTCCCATCTGGCCCAATCACCATGTGAAGATTCAACTGCATCGGTGTATCGGTGTTGACTCTACGAATGGTACAAAATCCGGCGGAAGAAAAAGAATAATAATAATAATACTGCCTTCACAACAATTGTGGTAATCAGCCACGCTTTTTACTTGGCCCCCTAATAATAATAATAATAATAA
>JAVTVY010019204.1:0-76363 GCA_036873755.1 Hanleya hanleyi
GAAATATGGTCAGGGCCATTCGTACTTGTAAGATGACGACAGTCTAAAAATGACACTTTGAAAGCGATGTATATTTTTTACAGCGACAGTCTAAAAGCGACACTTCATCAGATATGTATGTTTCATGAAGCGGCAGTCTATAAATGACATTATTTCTCTATGCTTTCCATGATGGCACAGTGTATGGATGCTCCATAAGACGACAGTGTTAAAACGACACATGTGAGGTACCAGGACTGTTCTCCTCCCACAACGACACTGTATAACGACACTTTCACTGAATCATACAGCCATGCTTAGAAATATGGTCAGGGCCATTCTTACCTGTAAGATGACGACAGTCTAAAAACGACACTTTGAAAGCGATGTATATTTTTTAAAGCGACACTTCATCAGATATGTATGTTTCATAAAGCGACAGTCTATAAACGACATTATTTCTCTATGCTTTCCATGATGGCACAGTGTATGGGCACTCACATTAAATGGAATATAGCAGCTATACTCTCAAATATTTTGTCAGGCTTAATGTATATCCCAGATGACGATACATGTACATTCCACCCACATTTACACTAAATGAAATAACATACTGTCAAATGGACTGTCAAAGCAGTTTTATTCCAGTATTAATATTTAATCTCACAAATAACACACGTTCATCCTCCAGTGATAAAAAAAAACATGTGTAGCGGCTTTCATAATCATCCACTGACAACTTAAGGAAACTTTGTATGTAAACATGTCCATGTGCATTTCAGCTAAACCAAAAACTCTATTCTTACATTTTTACATTGGAGCACCCATACAATATCCCCGGATGCAGTGCTCATTGCTGGCTGTAACCCTCTTACTTCATGGAATACTCCACTGCCATATTTTTTTTATTTCAAAACACTAAACATTTTTGTATGCTTTCAAACCTGCATGCAGGTCTATTCCATTAATAAAATAACGTTAAGGCAGTAATGTACCTGTACTTCAACATCAAAAAGGGTTATAATATGGAGTTCGCTTCCATCATGTGGGCAGTATATCTTCTCCTGTATCCAAGAATACTGAGTCAAAGGATCCCAGAGCAATAATCGAGGTGTCAAATATTGCCAAACTCTGGGCTGCATTTCACCTCTCCAAACATTGCTGCCAGTCAAAATTATGCATGGCACTTTCATGCCGTCTGCATTTATTCTTTCAGAAATATAATCCCATATTTCTTTTCCAAGATCCTCCACAGATGTAAAATTTTTAATCAAGGATGCAGTCAAAAGGATGAGGACAAAAATCTTCAATTTAGCCATCTTGTCTGCCTATCAACTTGTATGTGTAAATGATGTGTCTATTCACGTTGTGTTTGCACATGTGAACTTCAATATGCCATATTTCTTCCAACCCTTTCAAAATGATGGACCGGTAAAAACAGAGGTATTGCACACCACCATCACCAATGTCTTCTGAAAAGAAGCAATAAAACATATGTACACAATTTCAGCTTTGCACTTTTCAACTGTAAATGAAGTTTCAACTTATTACTAACTTACAGAACCTGAATGGCTTACATGTATCACATCAACTTAACTGTACATAGAAATCCAACAAACAGGAACATTACACATGTTCTTCAAGTCGTGTGTCAAAGCGGTGTCGGGCAGAAATGTATGTGAAGTCAACTGTCAAAGCAGTGTTGGAGAGCAGTGAACGTGAAGTCTAGTGTCAAATTGGGATAGGACTTAGGGTTATGTATCATTAGTAACTTTTACATTCATGGTCATTTCAGCAATCGAAATCAAATAATTTCTCCACCAAAGTGTACCTCAGATGAAATGTTGAAACATACTGGGAGAATGATGTGCTTCAACTTCAGTGTCAAAGCCAGTGTATGGAGGAATGTACATCAAGTTGACAGTTAAAGCAGTGTTAAGGAGGAATGTACATGTAAAGTGTCAGAGTGGTGTTAGTCAAGAAGGTACGTCAAGTTGACTGTGAAAGCGGTGTTAGAAGGGAATGTACTTCAACTGAAGTGTCAAAGCGGTGTTGGGGAAAAATGTATGTGAAAAGTGTGAAAGCGCTCTTAGGGAAGAAGGTACGTGAAGTCAGGAATCAAACTGGTGTTAGGGAGCAATGTACATCAAGTCAATGTACATCAAGTCGAGTGTCAAAGCAGTGTTAGGGAGGAATGTACATGAAGTGGAGTGTCAAAGCGGTGTTAGGGAGGAATCAGGATAGGGGTTAGGGTCAGGTTCAGTTCAGCTATCAAAATGAAATAAGTCGAGTGTCAAAGCAGTGTTAGGGAGGAATGTATGTGAAGTCCGCTGTCAAAGTGGGGTTAGGGAGGAATCAGGATGACACTTCGGGTTAGGTACGTTTCGTAACTATCATGTTCAGAAAGGTACGTGAAGTCAAGAGTCAAAGCGGAGTTAGGAAGGCATGTACGTGAAGTTGAGTGTCAAAGTGGTGTTAGGGAGGAATGTACGTAAAGTCGAGTGTCAAAGCAGGGTTAGGGAGGGTTGTATGTGAAGACGAATGTCAAATCGGTGTTAGGGAGGAATGTACGTGTAGCCGAGTGTCAAAGCGGCGTTAGGGAGGAATGTACGTGTAGCCGAGTGTCAAAGCGGTGTTAGGGAGGAATGTACGTGAAGTCGAGTGTCAAAGCAGGGTTAGGGAGGGTTGTATGTGAAGACGAGTGTCAAAGCGGTGTTAGGGAGGAATGTACGCGTGGCCGAGTGTTCAAAGCGGTGTTAGGGAGGAATGTATATGAAGTTGACTGTCAAAGTCGTGTTAGGGATGAATGTATGGAAGTTGAGTGTGAAAGCGATGTTAGGGACAAATGTACGTGAAGTCGAGTGTCAAAGCGGTGTTAGGGAGGAATGTACGTGAAGACGAGTGTCAAAGCGGTGTTAGGGAGGAATGTACGTGTAGCCTAGAGTCAAAGCGGTGTTAGGGAGGACTGTACCTGAAGTCGAGTGTCAAACCGGGTTTAGGACTTAGGGTTAGGTAACTTTTATAACTATCAAGTTCAGGTTCGTTTCAGCTATGAAAAAAATTATATCTCCACCAAAGTCTGTAGTTTGTCAAATCGGGGTTAGGGAGGAATATACATGAATTTGAGTGTCAAAGCGGTGTTAGGGACAAATGTATCTGAAGTTGAGTGTCAAAGCGGTATTAGGGAGGGATGTTCGTGAAGTCGAGTGTCAAAGCAGGGTTAGAGAGGCTTGTATGTGAAGACGAGTGCCAAAGCGGTGTTAGGATTGGAATGTACGTGTAGCCGAGTGTCAAAGCGGTGTTAGGGAGGACTGTACGTGAAGTCGAGTGTCAAAGCGGGTTTAGGACTTAGGGTTAGGTAACTTTCATACTATCAAGTTCAGGTTCGTTTCAGCTATAAAAACTTATTTCTCCACCGAACTCTGTAGTTTGTCAAATCGGGGTTAGGGAGGAATGTATGTGAATTCGAGTGTCGAAGCGGTGTTAGGGAGGAATGTATATGAAGTTGACTGTCAAAGTCGTGTTAGGGATGAATGTATGGGAAGTTGAGTGTGAAAGCGGTGTTAGGGACAGATGTATGTGAAGTCGAGTGTCAAAGCAGTGTTAGGGAGGAATGTACGTGAAGTCGAGTGTCAAAGCAGGGTTAGGGAGGCTTGTATGTGAAGACGAGTGTCAAAGCGGTGTTAGGGAGGAATGTACGTGTAGCCGAGTGTCAAAGCGGTGTTAGGGAGGATTGTACCTGAAGTCGAGTGTCAAAGCGGGTTTAGGACTTAGGGTTAGGTAACTTTCATACTATCAAGTTCAGGTTCGTTTCAGCTATAAAAAAAATTATTTCTCCACCAAAGTGTAGTTTCTCTAGTCGGGGTTAGGGAGGAATGTATGTGAATTCGAGTGTCAAAGCGGAGTTAGGGACAAATGTACTTGAAGTTGAGTGTCAAAATGGTGTTAGGGAGGAATGTACGTGAAGTCGAGTGTCAAAGCAGGGTTAGGGAGGCTTGTATGTGAAGACGAGTGTCAAAGTGGTGTTAGGGAGGAATGTACGAATAGCCGAGTGTCAAAGTGGTGTTAGGGAGGACTGTACATGAAGTCGAGTGTCAAAGCGGGTTTAGGACTTAGGGTTGGGTAACTTTCATACTATCAAGTTCAGGTTCGTTTCAGCTATAAAAAACTTATTTCTCCACCGAACTCTGTAGTTTGTCAAATCGGGGTTAGGGAGGAATGTATGTGAATTCGAGTGTCAAAGCGGTGTTAGGGAGGAATGTATATGAAGTTGACTGTCAAAGTCGTGTTAGGGATGAATGTATGGGAAGTTGAATGTCAAAGCGCTGTTAGGGACAGATGTACGTGAAGTTGAGTGTCAAAGCGGGTTTAGGACTTCGGGTTAGGTAACTTTCATACTATCAAGTTCAGGTTCGTTTCAGCTATAAAAAATATATTTCTCCACCAAAGTCTGCAGTTTGTCTAGTCGGGGTTAGGGAGGTATGTATGTGAATTCGAGTGTCAAAGCGGAGTTGGGGACAAATGTACTTGAAGTGGAGTGTCAAAGTGGTGTTAGGGAGGAATGTACGTGAAGTCGAGTGTCAAAGCAGGGTTAGGGAGGGCAAATAGTTTGACAGACTGACGCCCTGGCAGGAGAATAGTCTTGCTCCCCCACATGTGTCGTTTTAACACTGTCGTCTTACAAGGAAAAATGGTCCGCATAATATTTTCAACAATAGCTGTTACATGTACATGTTTCAATGAAAAGTGTCTTCTTTAGAAAAATTCATATACAAGTACATGCATGATTTCCCACAGGGAGACCTCCACCAATCAGGAAGATCGGTATATAACAACACTAAACATTGCTGTCACATGATTTAATCAAACTGTCGTTTTCAGAGTGTCGCTGTAGAAAATATACATATCTTAGGAAGTGTCGTTTTTAACACTGTCGTCTTGGAAGTGAGAATAGACCTGATAACATTTCCAACCCTCACTTTTAACAGTTCAATGAAACTGTCGTTTTTACAGTGTCGCTGTAGAAAGTTTGATCAACTGTATATAATAACACAGACCATTGCTGTCACATGATTTAATCAAAGTGTCGTTTTCAGAGTGTCGCTGTAGAAAATATACATATCTTATGAAGTGTCGTTTTAACACTGTCGTCATACAAGTGACAATGCCCCTGGTAATATTTTCAACCATGCTTACAATATATAATTCAATGAAAGTGTCGTTTTTAGTGTGTCGCTGTAGAAAATATACATATCTTATGAAGTGTCGTTTCCCAGACTGTCGCTCTGGCAGGAGAATATTCCTGCTTCCTCATATATGTCGTGTTAACACTGTCGTCTTGGAAGTGAGAATAGACCTGGTAATATTTTCAACCATACTTACAATATTTAATTCAATGAAAGTGTTGTTTTCATAGTGTCGCTGTAGAAAATATATATATCTTATGAAGTGTCGTTTCCCAGACTGTCGCTCTGGCAGGACAATAGTCCTGCTCCCAGACATGTGCCGTTTTAACACTGTCGTCTTACAAGGGACAATGGTCCACATAATATTTCCAATCATAGCTGTTGCATGTACATGTTTCAATGAAAAGTGTTATCTTTAGAAAAATTCACAAGTACATGTATCATTCACACAGGGAGACCTCCACCAGTCAGGAAGATCAGTATATAACAACACAGAGCATTGCTGTCACATGATTTAATCAAACTGTTGTTTCCAGTGTCTCGCTGTAGAAAATATACATATCTTATGAAGTGTCGTTTTAACACTGTCGTCATACAAGTGACAATGCCCCTGGTAATATTTTCAACCAGGCTTACAACATATAATTCAATGAAAGTGTCGTTTTTAGTATGTCGCTGTAGAAAATATACATATCTTATGAAGTGTCGTTTTAACACTGTCGTCATACAAGTAACAATGCCCCTGGTAATATTTTCAACCATGCTTACAATATCTAATTCAATGAAAGTGTCGTTTTTAGTGTGTCGCTGTAGAAAATATACATATCGTATGAAATGTCATTTCCCAGACTGTCGCTCTGGCAGGAGAATAGTTCTGCTCACCCATATGTGTCATTTTAACACTGTCGTCTTAATAGGGAGAATGGTGCGATTAATATTTCCAACCATAGCTGTTACATGTACATGTTTCAATGAAAAGTCTCGTCTTTAGAAAAACCCACAAACATGTACATGTATGATTTCACACAGGGAGACCTCCACCAATCAGGAAGATCGGTATATAACAACACAGGTATATAACAACACAGAGCATTGCTGTCACATGATTTAATCAAAGTGTCGTTTTCAGAGTGTCGCTGTAGAAATATACATATCTTATGAAGTGTCATTTTAACACTGTCGTCTTGGAACTGAGAATAGACCGATAACTTTTTCAACCCTCACTCAGTTAACGGTTCAATGAAACTGTCGTTTTTACAGTGTCGCTGTAGAAAGTTTGATCAACTGTATATAATAACACAGACCATTGCTGTCACATGATTTAATCAAAGTGTCGTTTTCAGAGTGTCGCTGTAGAAAATATACATATCTTATGAAGTGTCGTTTTAACACTGTCGCCATACAAGTAACAATGCCCCTGGTAATATTTTTAAACATGCTTACAATATATAATTCAATGAAGGTGTCGTTTTTAGTGTGTCGCTGTAGGAAATATACATATCTTATGAAGTGTCGTTTTAACACTGTCGTTATACAAGTGACAATGCCCCTGGTAATATTTTCAACCATGCGTACAATATATAACTCAATGAAAGTGTCGCTTTTAGTGTGTCGCTGTAGAAAATATACATATCTTATGAAGTGTCGTTTTAACACTGTCGTCTTACAAGGGACAATGGACCTGATAATATTTCCAACCACAGCTGTTATATAGCTGCGATACAGATTTGATATTTTGGAACATCATGATGTCTTGCCGGCATCATTGAAAACTGTTGACCGCTTCTCTCTTGCAGGAAACATGTTTATGTATACTTTTGTCTTTTTGAATTTGGTGCTAATACTGTTATATGGAAATGGAATAGGTCTTTGGATTATGGACGCGGATATTCTCTAATGGACGACGGCTGGATTATGAATGACGGACTAGACGCTTGTAATGTACATGTTTCAATATAATGTATGATCCCACGCAGGGAGACCTGGAGCCACCAGTCACGAAAATCCACTGTATATAATAACACAGAGAATTCTCGTGCTCCCTTACATGGAGTAACAACCCTCTCGACCCCAAATACCTTCATGTACTGCCCCAAAATGGCCACTTTACTTACTACAACCAACTGCGCATGCGCAGATTAACGCGACATGCATTCAAAAACACACCATTCTGACTCTACCCCACACAAGCTTCACTTTGACACCTCACACGACCCATTCGAACCGTGATTAGCTCATCTCTAACCCAAACACACCCCTACATAGCACCCAAAATGCCTGTTTTCTATACTACGGCCAGACTGCGCATGCGCAGACTATTGAACACGGACGAACCATTAGTGTAGTCAAGTGCTCCTTCACGAGAGCTTCAAAATAAGACCTCACTCGACCCCATTGGACCATTAGGGACTCACCTAGACTCCAACATGTCCACCCCGTATGGCCCTATACACCCATAGCCATGCAGTATAGGCCTATGGGTCTACCCAGGCCTTGGTGACTTTTTTCAAAAATTTCACCAATTCGCTCCGCAACCCTACCCATCGTGTTCTAAATGTCCAGACGTGAAAAACGAGACCCCACAACCCTACCGCAAATGTCGAGAAGTGGGTTTCCCAGGGGGACAAACATCGGTCCTATACCCCAGTATGGGAATATATATTTATATATGTCTATATGGGGCTATATCGTACTTTTTCAAAAATTTCACCGATTCGCACGGGGACACTTCCTATCATGTTCTAAATGACGAGACGAGTAAAACGAGACCCCACAACCCTACCGCAAATGTATAGAAGTACGTTTCCCAGGGGGACAAACATTGATCCTATACCCCACTATGGGACTATATGAGGTTCGGTGACTTTTTTTCAAAAATTTCACCGATTCGCACGGGGACACTTCTTATCATGTTCTAAATGACGAGACGAGTAAAACGAGACCCCACAACCCTACCGCAAATGTATAGAAGTAGGTTTCCCAGGATGGTCCTATACCGCCCATACCCCATATAGGCATTTTCCCGTAATTTAGGATAAAGTCCGTATTCCGTATTTTTTCAGGAAATTTTTTACATACACCCACCCTGGAACTAGGGGGAGATAACTCTATTGATAGACAAGCCCCGTTAAGCCCGGCGACCTATATACCCCTCATACCCCATATAGCCATTTTCCCAGGTTTTTCGATAAAGTCCGTGTTCCGTATTTTTTTTTTTTTTTCAGAAAAAATTTTACATGCACCCACCCAGCCAGCAAATACCCCTTCACCTAGGCTTCACTTTGATACCTCACTCGACCCCATTCGGCCATTAGGGGCTCCCCTAGCTCCAACACGGCTATTTCCATACCCTTGGGCCACCGCGCATGCGCACAATGCCGCTATTTCAATCCCACACCCAACCCGTCAGATGCCCCCTCACATAAGCTTCACTTTGATACCTCACTCGACCCCATCGGTCCACTAGGGGCTCCCCTACATCTCAAAACGGCTATTTCCATACCCTTCGGCCACCGTGCATGCGCAGAAGGCCGCTATGTCAACCCCACACCCAGCCCATTAGATGCCCCTTCACCTAAGCTTCACTTTGATACCTCACTCGACCCCATCGGACCATTTTATCTAGGGACTACTTTTTCTCCGCGGAAGCTTTTTCCCGAGACCGAATCACCGCCAAACATGACCGCATCACCGCGGAGGAATACATTTTTGACCTGGGTCACGTGATATGCAAATTTGGAACTCTCCTGTGCTGGAGGTAGCTTTTTGGTCTTTCTGCCGGAACTATACTGCACTTGACCTCTGTGACCCTCCCGTGACCTCCCGGTTCCTCCACACTCCGCCACCGGGGGGAACAAAAAAGTAGGTCAATGAGACCTGTAATACGCTTACACTACTACTGGTGTCATGGTTTACTCTGTGGTGTAAAGATTTCCACCGAAGTTGAAACGTTTACACTGCGGTGGAAAACTTTACACCGCTGTGGAAATTTCACACGGCGAAGTAAAACTTTTCAACCGCGGTGGAAATCTTACACCACAGTAAACCATGACACCGCTGAGTGCGGGAACCTTTCAACCTGAACCACAGTGAAAACCTTGCAACCTCGGTACAACGGTGTATTCCGCCGTGTTTTACTCCGCGTTGTAATGGCTTACTCGGCGGCGAAAACGATGCAACCGCGGTGGAAGCCTTTACACTACGGAGTAAGCCTTTCAAGTTCCCACCGCGGTGGAAACCTTTACACCGCGAAGTAAACCTTTACACTGCGGGGTAAACCTCTATACTGTGGAGTAAACCTTTACACCGTGGAATAAACTTTTAGGCCGCGGTTTAAATGTTTCCTCCGCAGTTTTCGACAAAAAAAGTGATAAAGAAATAAATTTATGACGACGTTACTAGGAATGACAAAAATGTAAAGAAAATAATGTGATAAACTAAAATATATTTGTAGAAAATGAAAAAAAAAATCCCCAAGAAATAGTAATTAAAAATGTAAATACCTATAAAATAAGCTGATGTCCCTTATGGGCCACCGTAATGTGGATATTTTCTCAAATAATCAATTTGTGACTGTTTTCTCATCTACATTTTCCCCTTTTTCAATTTAGTATGTTTATGATGTGCATAAGACTGATATTTTTTATCGTACGGCCAAATCAGACGACGAGCAACTTGGTATTCTTTACTTTCATAACTATAATAAATTTATATTAACTTTGTTACTTGTGTTCTGTCTTAATTTGGTTTTAAGTGGTTGGTTGAATACTGAATGACTTATTGATTGGTTGATTGATTGTTGAGATATGCACAAGGATTATCTCAGTAATCAGGTTAGGGGAATCCCGCTCTCTAAAATGGAGGTAAAAAGGGTCGTTTTCGCTCAATAAAACAGTTCACATAATGAATTCCGCAAAATCATCTTGAGGCGCATACAGACATATGTATCCGCATTAAAGGGTAGTAAAAAGGTAAATTGTCATCTATCTAATTTGCATAATAATAGGCCAGACATCCTTCGCGCTGTTTAAACAACATTGGCTGGTTCTTCACATGGCAAATTATTTTTATGACATAGAACAATTGATAAATCAATGCGCCTGAAATTTTGATGCATTGGTTAAGATGGAATAGAAAGTTATTGAGCAAAAACGACCATTTTTTATCTCCATTTTAGAGAGCGGGATCGCCCTAACCTGGTAATATGATAGATAGATAGATAGATAGATAGATATAGTTTATTAATGTCTCACCATTTGCATATACAGATAAAATACATAGAATTCAATTAAAATATATACAAATGCCACTCTTATAGAGATATGAGAGACTGATACTATAGAACAAATACTTGAACGTACAGATAAAATTCATTTGGTCACGAATATAAAGACTTCTCCGTCGTTCTAGAATTAAGAAGCATGTTTTGGTACTTAATTTGGCTAGCGAAGTACACGACAGCATTATAATTAATAAGTCCTGGTCAGACAAAATCACAAAACGATCCCTATACATGAAATTGATTTCTGAAAGAATGTCGTACCTTAAGTCGTCATAAACTGGACAATTCACAAGAACATGCAGCTCATCCTCAATACCATTATTGCAGATTGGACATACCCTTTGCTCAATAGCTAGATTTTCATATCGACCGGTTTCTATCCTTATCGGAGCTACTCCACACCTGAATGTTGTGTATGTGTATCATCATCAACTGTATTCATGTTTCTTTCATGAGTTTGGAGAGGATTATTCTCACAGCATGTGGTAGGATCAATTTTTTATTCAGTGTGGTCAAACCTATTCTCATGGCAGAAAATTGCATACCTTCAACTGTCAGACATTATGCTGATCTGACAATTTGAGACTGGGAAGAACCGTGTATCGTATCTGTCGTCGTTTTGGGCAACACGCTGGGTTGATTCTTTGACTCCCAGAGTATTGTTGTATGTATACGTCAATCCGACTATGATTATCATGGATTCATAATTAAATGCTATGAAAATTTGAATTTGCCTGCGAAAATAATGAATGTCCTTCTGCAGTTTTGTAAGAACGCGCATGGGGCATCTTCATTATACAAGCCAATTTCTACGTTCCCACAGAGGAAACGTGATTTGATGTAATGAATAGGAGTCTGGGGATGTTCGTTCAAAGTTAACCTCAGGATATTTTCGTATTTTATCGCAGCTAACAAGTAGAAAAATATTCATAAAACTGTACGTTATTCGACAAGGTTTATCCACCAAATTAAAAGACTTATTACGTTAGACTAGACTTTTTTCTCTTGTATGCGTGCCAAGGGACGCCACTCCAACGTCACGGCGATGTCCGTAAACCACTCGGGACCAGGACATGGACGTGTATGCACATGTAAAATACGATAAAGAGTAGGTTAAGAGTATATGTCGATATTCATGGGAGACAGTGTCAGCATTATCGTGAAGTGAGACTCATTGAAAACATTCCTTTATCCTTACGTTCGCACGGTAATTTTTCGCCACTCCTAGAATTTTTTTCTGCATCGTCTAAACACGTGTTTATTGAAGCTACTTGTGACGATTGGAAAGTCAAGACAATTAATATCCATTGACCTCGATCACTATATTCTGCACATTATGTCAACAGCTTGTTTCTCAGAAACAAATAATGCAAATAGCTTGGGTCACATCATATATGTAAGACCAGAACGTCTTTTCTGGCAAGCTGGTGATGATAACAGGAACGGATGAGCGCAATCTCTGACTGAACATTTAAAATGCAAGAATACAAATAAATTACCGTGCGGCTACTTTAATACGATTCTCGCTGTTTTTTTCGTCGTTTTTTTTTCTACATTCATATTTCCCATTGTCAAGATACTCACAATATGTATCTCCGTTTGTTCTCAAGCATTAAGTGGGATTCCTTTGATGATCCAAGAACGAAATGTCCTTGATAGACCCATGCTGAGAATCTGTGAAGAGCCTGCCACGCCTCCTTAACAGGGAACGGTATTAGATAGATAATGACTTTTTGATGAGGCTTTAATGTTTTGGAAAATCGCCTTTAATCGCTTATCACTTCCTGAGAATGGTTAAAATTTGTGGAACACGTGGGAAAATAAAATGAGTTAAATCAACATATTCGTCATCCGGTTTTCGGATTATGATATTTATTGAATCCGCATGGTGCATGAAAGGTGAAATTGCAGAACGTGAAGGGATTAAACGTAGAGTTCGAAAAGAAAACCCAAATTCGTACATACTTTAAACCAGGAACAACGTAGTTTTTCTTCTTATTTCATTATTTTGTTACGTTGAACATAAAATAATCTCTCTAATTTTCATCGCATTTTCATAGTTTTGTGAACAATACTGAACTTGAATTTGTTCTGTATACATTGTAGTTAGGTGGTGGTCCGTGTCATGAACAATAGGCCTAAGTCTATAGCCATAATGGCTTCTAACACGTCCTCGCGTCCCTCTCAGAAGGCCTGTGGTTGAACTGAAGTGAATAAAATTACTAGTTAAAGAAGACATATTTCCACTATTAAGAATACTTTCATAATTATTTTGCCTATATTTGCTGATTTTCCACACGAGTTTGGAACAAATCAAATCGTTATTATCAAATCGTCCCGGACGGGTAAAGGATTTATTAGGAGCAAATGATATACGGTAGCATCATAAAAACAAATCGACTGTATCTACATGTAGATCTAGTCCAGTTGTTTTTTTTATATATATATTTGTCTGCATCCTGCGCGTCATTGCATTTAGAAATGAAAATGAGTAATACCCAAGAGATGCTGACGATTAGCTATTCATAATTATCTAAATATGGTCGCGAATAGAAATAAAACTAAGTATATACCGTTTCCATGTGAGTATTGCCATAAGAAGTGTCTTTTCAAGGGAGATCACTCTAAATAGACAGTTCAAACCAAGGGACATTACTCTAACGTGATATTCTTGTTCACTTGTCTATAGTATGAATGTTTCAATGACATAAAGATTCCATCTCTTTCATTTCTTGAAGCTAAATCTACTCAGCAGGCTATCAATTGCTTCAACTAGAGTTATTTCTAAATTTTATGAGCATCAGAATATGTCAAACGAATTAAAACTACATTCCAACAAGTGCTCACGAACAGAATTGTGAAAATTCTCACAGAGATTTGGCTATCTTCATATTTTGCACTGCTGGAATATCAATCGTTTATTCCGTGGGAAGGACTGGGTGTAAAAAACAATGGTTGTATATATGGCGACACTTTATAAATGTCGCACTGTTACTGAGAGAGAGCCCCCATCGCCAAACCAGGTGGAGCCTGTAAATGGGGTGCCAAAAATTCGTAATGAATTCACAGCCAGAAAGAGGGTGATAGCCCATCATCCTTTAATGGTTGTCAGACCGAGTTATCACCTGGTGATGAGCTAGAGCCAGCATCTTCAATTGTGACGGATATCTTTCAAGGATGATGATTACAATCATCGCTCCTCACTCTGCAGAGTTGATGGCCATCATTTTCAAAGGTAATCATAAAAAGGGTGATGGCTCTAACTCATCACCTTTCCGGGTGATACTTATCACCTTTTTTCTGGCTGTGTTACAGAGAATAAATTCCCAGAGCATAGTATCGTTCAGGGCTTTAAAAAACTCCGGCGTATACTATACGTGTATACATGTATGGTCATTGTACCGCAGCCCTCCAAAAACATCTCAGTTTCTTGAAGGAAAGAACAGCAGAACATTTGTAAAAAGAAAAAATCCCATCTAACAAGGACGTTTGATATGACCGTTAAGAATATGCTGACGCGTATTTCTGAGGTAAATCCACGATAAACATGCTACGTGTGAATGCGTATACCCGATAGACAAAGTGGCTATTATCTTATTGTCTATTTCATTAGAAATCATGACGTATGATACTAAATATCAGACTGTAGTTGAAAATAAGGATTGCTAGTTTTACGTAATAAAATTGTTCCGAGTAGGAAAATAAATGCCTGACACTCTATCTTTTAACATAGCTAGGACGTTTTTGTCCTGATTTGCAATTTACGAAAGATATATTACCTAAATGCATGTATGACAAGGGATATTATTTCCTGTTGCATTCTTCTTTTTTACACGTATATATATTTATATATGTAACACTCGTGAAAGAAGAAACCAACGTAAATACCAACTTGCTGGCCAATCACGGATCTTTATTCCATTTACCTGCAGACAGGAGAGACAAGAATTGGTTTAGCATGCAGAACATCGACACGCACGAAAGCAACAGTGATGGCGGACCAAGAGTGCATAAATTGATATTCTTGAGTAATAACATGATAAAATAAAATAATATCATTGCTGGAATATAATATCAAGTTATCATAATTACCAGAACAATTAATAGTGCTCTGAGATATCGAAACTGTATACTTGGAAAGCCATAGTATATAATGTAACAGATACTATACCGTACGTCAGGTACTTTTTGATGCTAAACTCTGTGAATGGTCCCTTTTGACACAGCTTATAAATTTAAGGAAACGTTAATTCAATGAAACAATTAATGAAATATGTAGCCAACATCCTTTTCATGATTCTACTTCAATAAAACAATGTAATTCATACGACAAACACATTTAATAAAATTACGAAATAGCATTAATTTGAACAAGTCTGATTTCTGTCAAACAGAGTTGCGCCCCTTTAATCAAGTTACGAGCGTGGACCTCATGGCACACTTCAGAAAGTTCGGGTCGTTTATGTTACCGACCGTAATACTAAGCTTATAGACGTTATCAAGTTATGAGATATAGTTCATTCAATTCCCCAATTACTATTGACAAAACCTCCATCAACAATCTTGCTTGTAAAACTTACCTGCAGACAGGAGAGACAAGAATTGGTTTAGCATGCAGAACAACGACACGCACGAAAGCAACAGTGATGGCGGACAAAGAGTGCAGTCCACAGTTGCAATCAACATGCGTCCGAGAGAAATCTACACGCAAACCAAAACCTAGCTTCCTGGCTGCTATCTGCTGCAAGATATTATTATTACATTCGAAAATATAATTTCGTTAACTGTATTTAGGTTGGAGAATGACAAGAAAATAATACGAAAATACTGACTACGGAAATACTGATTAGCTGTGGCACGAATACACATTCGGGGACCCACAATCATTTGTATCCTAGTCAAACTGATCTCTGTGATCATTTGTATCCCAGTCAAACTGATCTCTGTGATCATTTGTATCCCAGTCAAACTGATCTCTGTGATCATTTGTATCCCAGTCAAACTGATCTCTGTGATCATTTGTATCCCAGTCAAACTGATCTCTGTGATCATTTGTATCCCAGTCGAACTGATCTCTGTGATCATTTGTATCCCAGTCAAACTGATCTCTGTGATCATTTGTATCCCAGTCAAACTGATCTCTGTGATGATTTGTTTCCCATAACTCTGTAAAACCTATGCGGGTTAACGTGTTGGGATAAATCACCTCACAGATGTAAGTGAGATGAGCGCGTGCGACGCAGGTGGTCAGTCACGACGCTTGTTACGAGCTGCAGGCATGATGCGCTCCAGCAACGTTTCTCTCAGGGTGTCGTTGCTTTGTTTTAATAAAATACTGATTAGAATAAGGATTTAAATTATGTGGGAAAAAGAATGTCCTATTAACATGATCATGGGATGAAAATTCACACGCTCGAGAAGGAAAATATATCCCAACCTCGCCTGGGCTCGGTTGGGATGTATTTTCCTTCTCTCGTGTGGGAATTTGCATCGCATGATCAAGTAATATGGGATCCTCTTGATCCCAGTCACGCTTTTTTTTGTTGTTTCATGCGGACATTTTGCTTTGAGGGCAAACCATTGCCTAAACTCGGAGAAAACCCAACACTTTAACACAAACGTTTTTGAGAACCACCAATGGTGGCCATTATCAATTTTCTCTTTATATTCTTCAACTAGGAATATATAATTAAATATATAATATATAACTCGTGGCGAGTAAGGGCTAAAGATAATCATGAAAATAAAATCGCTGACTTTTTTCCATTATTTTGTGTATAAATTGTTTCCGTAATCAATCTAAATCTTGCATGTTAATTTGAAATCGATCAAATGTATACACATGTCCGTACGCACAATTGCCAAATAATTCTGATCACATGTGCTATCATGTTTTTATATTACTCCTGATATGAACATTTCAAATATACTTCGAGACAACTGTCGCTAGATCGCCCCCAAAACCAGTGCCTGCTTCATAGACTAAGGAATGAAACCATGTTTTTACGTTTGTAACGATATTCAGTTCTTTAAAATTTTCAATCTTGTCTGGAGACCCTCGCACAATAAAGTTATTGTTAAATTTGGTTTAATTAAAACAATAAATGAGCAGCTATTTGGCGTATGACCGGTATTATGATGACTACACTATAATCCGAGAAGTGTCTGCTTGTGAGTTTGTTTGTTGGCCTCTGATGAATTTGACTTGGTAAGTCTTGGTTTACTCGAATCGTGAGAAGGGAGTTTTCAGATGTTAGATATACATTTTTTTAGCATTACGGAGTGTCCAGTTTCCAAATAGCAAGCGTCAGATCCGAAATTCAATATTCAATTGTCCCTGATGAAAGAATTTCCTCGTCAACAGTTGTTGTAGATGTTTATGCATGATAAAATGTAGCAAATTTCGCAATTTGGCAAATTTGGGAGTGATAGAATTATCTGTCCGTAGGGATGAATTATTAGCTAGTGATGGTCATGTGTAATAATGTGTCATCGTCCATTATCTTTTCGTTTCAGAGACGAGCGTTTGATTGTCATTCGACCTCTTCAATCGACATCAAATCACGATTGACGGTTTTCAACATGGTAGAGAACGGGACGTTCGAGATTCATCCTACCAATAATACTAATCTGATTTCTTCAGACTTAGACGAGGAATTATACCTACAAATAAAGTTGGCAAATTCAGTCTTCATGGTGATAGCGGCCATCTCATCTGTTTTGGGTATCGGAGGAAATGCTCTGATTCTCATGTGCCTGATTAAAGAGCCCAAAATCAGAACAACGTCTAATTATCTGGTTGCCCACTTGGCCTTTGTGAACCTCAGTTACAGTGCCTTGATAATCTCATCACAAGCATCCTTGTATCATCAATATACGGACTTTGCTTGCGTAGCTATGGCCGTTTTCGGGATTGCGATTTTCATGATGTCCCTCCATTCTCAGCTCGTCATCAGCTTCAACAGATATATGCTCGTTGCCAAGCCCGTCGGGATATACAATCGATGGTTTACCTTAAAGAAAGTTGTCTTTCTGCTAACGTGTGTCTGGTGTTTTGATATAATTGTATTTTCCCTGGGTCAGGGAATATTTGTCGAATGGGAGTTTATTTATATCCCGGTGCAGTCCATGTGTTTATTTCGAGCCTCGGATGACCACTTCCTTACGCTGTTCGCTCCCATCACGTGGCTATCATTCATCCTCGCGCTAGTTTTCTACGTCGCTCTGATTATCCACATTCGCAAAAATTCTGTCAGGATTGGACTGGGGTCAAGAAAGGACATCCGGGCATCGATGACCCTATTCGTTGTCATGGTAATATATCTCGTCACGTACAACATCCTCCCAGCCGTTATGACCTACGTGGCTAAACAACCCAGTTTCCCGTATTTGGCGAGATACTGGATAAATGGAACGGTTAAAATGCTTCAATTTGCCAACGTTTGCATCAGCCCTATCATATTTGGAAAGAATATCAAAGATTTCAAGACCACGGGCCGGAAACTGTTATGTTCCTGCATGAATAGGTCCGTCAACGCGGTCAACACAGAACATAGCACAACAGTTCCAAACACTGGGGTCTATTACATCAACAACAGATCATCCTAAAGACTTGGATTCTGCATTTGCAGGCAAAGAGTTACCATGTGCACATGGTATATTCATGTATGGTAAAATTACAGTATCATGCTGTGCAGTCAACTTGTTTACAATCTCAAACAAAGACGCCAATAGTGGTCGTGCTTATTCCTCAGTGAGTGCGACCACAACCAATGTTCATGGGATTGCGAGTGTTCGTACAGATGGGACCAAACAAGTCCTTGTCCTAATAAGAAATTTATCACTTACCTGAAGAGAAATAGGTCATTTTTACAGCTAAATCCGGAAGAAAAGGTTGACGCGAATTTCACACCTTGTGTGAAGAAAATTATTAACAACTGAAATCCCCAGGTCTAAACCTAGAAACCAGATATAAAATCTCAACCGGGTATAAATGTCAGTAGTTTTCCTTTCAAATTAAATAATATTCTCGTTAACTGAACACTTATAGATCAATTTTATTCTGCTGTGTTATTTTCCATCAATCTGTGTTTAGATATAATATCCTGGGTCGGCATAGGCGAGTAGTTTGAGCTTCCAGAACGAAATTGGAGAGAGAGAGAAAAAAAATGGTTCGTGCCAATTTAAAATCACGCAGGGCTTCATTGCGCGATTTTAAAATACTTTCGTAATCTTGAACTTTTAAAGGAAAATTTTAAATTGTGCAAATGCATACGCCATTTGCCGAACGTTCTGCCGGCTTATTGAAAAATGTTGGCTGCTTCTCTCTTGCAAGAAACTAGCTTGCGTTTATCAGATTTATTTTATATGCTTTAAGATTTGCAGGTAGTAGTGTCATGCGAATTAGAAATCCGACTATCATCTGAAAACAGTTCCACGCCCAGTAGATAGCCGACTGTCGTCCATGAACAATTCCAAGTCCATGGTAAATTAGATAACCGACTGTCGTACATGAACAAAACCAAGTCCATGGTGAATTATATGGCCGGCTGTCGTACATGAACAAAACCACGTCCATGGTGAATTAGATAGCCGGCTGTCGTACATGAGTAAAACCACGTCCATGGTGAATTAGATAGCCGACTGCTGTACATGAACAAAACCACGTCCATGGTGAATTAGATAGCCGGCTGTCGTACATGAGTAAAACCACGTCCATGGTGAATTAGATAGCCGACTGCCGTACATGAGTAAAACCACGTCCATGGTGAATTAGATAGCCGACTGTCGTACATGAACAAACCACGTCCATGGTGAATTAGATAGCCGGCTGTCGTACATGAGTAAAACCACGTCCATGGTGAATTAGATAGCCGACTGTCGTACATGAACAAAACCACGTCCATGGTGAATTAGATAGCCGATTGCCGTACATGAACAGAACCACGTCCATGGTGAATTAGATAGCCGACTGCCGTACATGAGTAAAACCACGTCCATGGTGAATTAGATAGCCGACTGTCGTACATGAACAAAACCACGTCCATGGTGAATTAGATAGCCGACTGCCGTACATGAACAGAACCACGTCCATGGTGAATTAGATAGCCGACTGCCGTACATGAACAGAACCACGTCCATGATGAATTAGATAGCCGACTGCCGTACATGAACAGAACCACGTCCATGATGAATTAGATAGCCGACTGCCGTACATGAACAGAACCACGTCCATGGTGAATTAGATAGCCGACTGCCGTACATGAACAGAACCACGTCCATGGTGAATTAGATAGCCGACTGCCGTACATGAACAGAACCACGTCCATGGTGAATTAGATGGCCGGCTGTCGCACATGAACAAAACCACGTCCATGGTGAATTAGATAGCCGACTGCCGTACATGAACAGAACCACGTCCATGGTGAATTAGACAGCCGACTGTCGTACATGAACAAAACCACGTCCATGGTTAATTAGATAGCCGACTGCCGTACATGAACAGAACCACGTCCATGGTGAATTAGATAGCCGACTGCCGTACATGAACAGAACCACGTCCATGGTGAATTCGCTAGCCGACTGTCGTCCATAAAAAATTTCGCGCTCATTAATGGAAATATCTCATTGTCACGACACAAAATATGTATTACCACTAAAATACAAGCAGACATATGATAATAGCTATAAATCAGACAGATATCTACTTGCGTATGGCTCCAAACTGATGTTCATGATGTGCTGATCCAGATTAGTTCCGAAATGTTCGCTAGAATATATATGTTTCCTGTACTAAGCAAAACAGCAATGAAGGCTTAGCTAAATTGGAGATATACGTTTTGTTCAACGCTGTTCTCGGCAATTCTAGATGGAATATACATATAATATTATATACAATTATTTACAACAGTGTCTTGAATCCTGACCCTCATGTCAATCTCATATTTGTTCTCAGCCGAAAGAAATATACCTTACCGCTGGAGATGAGACAGTCGTGGCCGGGCCTGGCCTGATTATACCAACCAGTTTTCCCACGACCGAGAAAGTAAAGATTGTGTATGGACCTAGACTCAGCGTACCTTCCATATTTTTAACTCATCAAATCAAATGTATCACATATGTTCGTAACCAGTTAATTTGAATATTGTGCCTGCACTGAATCGATATGACCAGAGCGACATTAGGATGACCAGCACTTGCTTTGCATCACTGGTGGACCAGTTAGTTGCGGAATGAGCTCAAGCTACTGTTGATCGTGTATATGTATATGTATTGCTATATATTCAGTACGGTTATATTTAAGCCTCTAGTAGACTAATTTTCCTTCCGACATCCAACTGACATCCAACACGAATTTGCTCATCTATACGTGACCATGATCAACGAGATACAACGGTTAACCTCAAAGTTTTTCAGAAATATTCATCCAGCTATACAATGGAACATCATGAGCAAAGGAACCTCCGTCTGTCTCTATCTTCAATCGAGTAAAGTAATAGTACATTTCTCCAAAAATGTCTCCTACCCAAAAAAACAAAGAATTTTTTTTTACTTTTTTGCCTTTTTAGACAAGACAAATGCGAAAAAATGACCGAGACCGAAAACACAACGCCTCCTGGTCGCCATTTTGAACTTGCCTATTATCCTTTGCACAAAGGATTATGCATCTTCGCTTAACCAAGTCTAACACTACACGTGTTACCTTGGCTGAACGTGACACATTATCTGATCAGAATACAGGTCTGGTGATGTCATAGCGCTATAAATATTCCGTGGTCCATATTATGAGAAGTGCAATGTACGACCTCTTTAAAATTCAAATTTGATTGGCTATTCGAAGGAAATTAACATCACTACACCCACCACTTGCCATATTTGGAGATCACACGAGCAGACATCAAAGAAAATCCTAGCTGCTCGGTGTTGGCAAGCTCCTATCTTGATTGGTTATATGACATCACGTGCGTTTCCCGGTCTGAACAGTTTACTCTATTCGTTAAGTCAAGGTAAATGACGGAACGTTAGTGTAGTATTTAACTTGAAAATGTGAAGATGAGGATTATGCAAATAGATACAAATTAGGATAATAAGATTCGCGGGAAAGTCAGAAAGTTTCAGCTCTTCCTTTTGACGCTGCGGTGAAAAGTTTGGTAGGGGCGGGGCGATGATTACCACCCCCTTCTCCTCCCGGCCAAATGAGGATAAATATCGCCAGACTATTTTCACATTCCATTTAAGTGGTAGACAATGGGATCATGGGCGTAATAATAACTGGTAGAGTTATGCATGCGTCAAACCTCTTATTCCCTACATTCCTGTATATACACGCTGATGTTGATGTTCGTAACCATGCAGTTAATTTGAATATTGTGGCCCCACCGAGTAAGTGATGTCAAAGCATCATTCGAATGATCAGAGTTTGTTTAGCAAAACTGTGGACCACTCAGCTTTGGAATTAGGCCAGTCCTCTGTTGATCGTGTATGTATATGTGAATTCCTTCATGTACCAATTCAATAAAAGATCAGTTTAACGTAGATCAGACTTGTGTTCCTTCCGTCCACCAAGTTCCATAAACTTGCGTCACGCTAACATCATATTCAGGCCACAGTTCCTGCATTGGTCAATAGACATAGATTATTGGGAAATAATATATTGCACTCGAATGGATTCACCTTTTAACCTTATCTGGCCTGGCCTTCTTGGGATTTGTCCAGGCCTGGGGAGGGGCCATTTCGGTCCCCGCCTAATTATTTTTCTTACCTCTTGATCTAGGGGGCTGAAACTTACCGCACTATACCCTTGGGTCAAGCTCTACCAGAAAATGTAAAAAGGAAAAAAAAATCCAAGATGGCAGCTTTGATGACGTCACAGTGACGTCATTTTCAAAACGGCATTTTTTTGGTTGATTTTTCGGTCAGATTTTTTTATTTTTTCATTTATGCAATTTCTGTACAAAAACTGCGTGATAAATTAGTAAATATTAATGTGATGTGAAATAAAATAGTTTTTGCTCAGTTTTCATCGCAAAAAACCCCCAGAAATTTTGAAGAAAAGTGGCGAAAACATCATTTTGCTGGTACCCCAGGTGGCCACCATCTTGAATTTACCCCTGATCCTCTACTCAGGAATTATGCAAACTAGTCATCGCGCATGCGCAGTCGACCCATTCTACTGTAGGGTGCAAGCCTGGCCCATGGAACCTCAGGTAGCGAAAACCCCAGGTCTCTCGGCCCACCCTATCCCGTGCCACATCTATAGGGATAGGGAGATCGCGTGCCCTTTCTATACTACTACTCATCGCGCATGCGCAGTCGGCCCATTCTACTGTAGGGTGCAAGCCTGGCCCATGGAATCTCAGGTAGCGAAAACCCCAGGTCTCTCGCTCCACCCTATCCCGCGCCACACCTATACGACCCGCTGTGCAGTGAGTAAAGTGGAGGAGGAAGAGGAGGAGGAGGAGGAGGAGGAGGAGGAGTAGGACACGCCACGGATTATACTAGGGAAATAGGGTCAAAATGATCCCAATATGATAAACTATAAAGTTACGGAGCATCAGCTCTCAATTTTTTGTCGTTCCGAAGATAGCGCAGAAAGTTTGGTAGGGGGGGAGGGAAGCATTTTGGTCTCCCCCCACCCCCCTCCCCCCAAGGCCTGGTTAGGTTAAAGTTCCCAGAATGAATATTGTCCTTGATCGCGATGAATCCAGTGCTTTCCCTTGTGATTGTGCACAGGCTCATCTTTATTAACGGTACTGTCAAGAGGTTTATTAGTGTTTGAGGAAGCAAATTGAACGTAACACAACAAGCTTATGCATGTTGGGAAAAGATGCCGATGCATTGGCAAGAAGTCATATGATCCCATACCCAAATATACTGACTACATGTATTCATAAAAACATCACAAGAACCAAAGCTGATGCCTGTGATGATTTGTATCTCAGTCACGCTTTTGTTGGTTTTCATGTGGACATCTTGGATGGCAGGACCACGCGGCCCCTATAGCACCGGCTTGAGCGGTATTAGATACATGACCACGCGGCCCCTATAGCACCGGCTTGAGCGGTATTAGATACACACATTTAAGATCGATGGTGTAATGATCAAGTCAGCTGATGGAAAATGATGAAGTGTTTATTCAGAACACAAGTGAGGGGCCAAAATGTGCACAACGGGCTTATGTATAATCTTTGCAAGGACTAGGAATCTGGCAAGTCACCTTACCTTTCATATATAGACAAATCAGCATTAATTTGCAAAAACTAATTGTTGGCTTTCCCGACAAGGATGGAATAAATTGTTCCGTGTGTGATATAAATCGTCCCCAACCGCAAAATGGAAACGCTAAGCGTATATTTTAGAAAGAAGAGAAGAGGATGAAATGAACTGATGTGGAACCAACAAGAACCCATTCAATGTTACCTTCCTCTCCATTGGATACCTAGACCTGTCTGTGATATATAAAACAAATCGGCCCGGTAAATATGGTACAAATCTCTCCAACATCTCAACATCTCTCCTCATAAATCCCTCGCCTATCCGCCCCACTGTTATTATGAATCGTTGTTCTACTTGTTTGTACATCTACATTATGCATGTATTGGCAAATAAAAGCAATATGTGTTGAACGGTACTACACTGTGTCGACTGAGTTTGCGCTTTTCCGTTTTCGATGATCACTTCTCTTGAGAAGTAAATTTTTGCAACCATATTATTTAATATTCAGGTTTAGTTATTGGACGTGATGAGCTTTTATGAGAGTTCTCAACATCAATGTTTGAGTGTGAACAACCAAATTATTGACCTTGCCGATGTAATGATACCGTCAGTGGGTCGTCTGTCTTAATTTATCCATGTCCCGAGAAACCTCGGAGTAGCGTCCAGGTTGTTTCCTGAGAGAAAAGCAGAACTTCTGATGACTATATAAATGAGCATCAACGAAATAAGTATTTGTGTAGTGTTTTGCTTGATTTCACTTGCGTTAGTCATAGATCAGCAAAATCGAACTTGTTGTCCCAAGTTGCACTGTGTCGAAAATATGCCAAATTAGCTCTATGGAATACGTCAATGAAACCAGATATACTGTAGAGTTTGTTCGTATCGGAACATAATTTACGGAATATGTGTACTATAAATGATTATCTGTGTAACATTGTTCTATGTTATCGATGGTCCAATTTTCGTCACGCGATATCACTCTTGCGAATATAAAGATTGTTGTTTACTTTGTTGTTGTATAAATATCTAGAGAGGTCTATAAATATGTATATGTATCAGTTTTACGCAACAATCACATTGGAAATCTCTCTTACGTCACACAGAGTTGTAAACCATTCCACTGTCGCTTGGTTCATCATGGAAGCCATTTTCGTCCTAGCCTTGGTGGACCAGTAAGCGAACATTTTTGAGTGATTTTAATTTCCAGAAATGCGATTTGAATATTAAAATAAAAACTAGTGGCAGAAAACCAAGGACCGAAATTTGATAATTATTTTCAATTATGAATATATTCTCCAGCAGCATTTTACTTGAGTGAGGAACAATTTCAAAGAGAGTGGTTTGATCTCCGAAAATATGGTGATACAGGACCAGTAAGCGAACACTTGCTTGTCAGCGATTTTTCGACAATTTAGAGATACATTATTATTGGATATTGGTCATTGTGTCGAGTATGGATTGTTGAGCAAATATAGTACTTATCCACAGTAAAACAGATTTTCAATTAGTGAAAAACATCATAAAGCCGTTGCCTACCACAGGTGTTTGGCAAGTTAATTAGCTGGGGGGTATCGTCAACAATAGATCGGACAAGGTGACTCACTGAAGTACGACCTCCTCTCGATCATCCCGTATACATTTTCACAGAAATTAGCCTACCTCTATATTTCACCTCTCATTTTATTCTTTAGAGGTTAATTCTTCATGATACCATCCAAAGATTCTCATAATCCATCAGTTATGGGTCGTAAATCGTCCAAACACCCTGAATTTTAGCGTCCAGACAACTTCCGTTACAACTTCGGCCAACTCGGCAATCTCCGTTCAGTTTTCTAATTCAAGTCTCGCCGTTGCGGTCACGCCCACTTTTTTTCCGAAGCGGCTGCAATATCACGGTATTTATTCAGACAGATCTCTACTTCTTATTATTTTTTAATTCCATCCATTTTTAAGTCCATCCATTTCATAATTTTATTTGTTACATAACACTGCTCATAAACCCGTAATATTAGCTGGTGGAGATCGTTGTACAGATGGTAGAGATCGTATGCACTGGTAGAGACCTATTTGGATGACAACCGTGAATATATCCAGGGTTGATATCGGCGCTGCTACAAAACGGAGATTGCCGAGTTTGGCCGAAGTTGTAACGAAAGTTGTCTGGACGCTAAAATTCAGAGTGTTTGGACGATTTACGACCCATAAGTAGTATAGTAAGGCTATTTCAACGCACGTTTTCCAGGGAGGTAACTCTTGATGCCCTTTTTTCCAGGTTAAAATATAGGGGACGCCACATCGCCTTTCACCTCTGTGGCGCCTGTGGCGCCAGGGGGCGCCACCAGCTCAATATCACGTGGAGGTCAAAAGTAGTTCCGGCAACCTTTAACCTTTGTATTCCTCCGCGGTCTGGTGGTGATGCCGTCACTTCCGCGTACAGAAAGTAGTCCCATGTCAACCAAGTGACTTCCAATGTTAATGTATACGGGGAATGCCTAAAAAGAGTATGGGAATAGACGTTTTGTGACCGGGGTGGGTCCCTAGTGGACCGAATGGGTCGAGTGAGGTGTCAAAGTGAAGCGCTCCTCGAGGGCCATTCAGTCATGGGTGGGTGCATGTAAAATTAGGATTTTTTCCCGAAAATATAAAAAGCGAAACACGGACTTTACCCCTAAAATAGGGAAAAACCCCTATCAACTCTAGCCAAAAGGGCTAATATCGGTCCCCGGGCTTATCGGGGCCTGCCTATCAAGTCAATGGGGTGGGTGCATGTAAAATTAGGATTTTTTTCCGCAAATATAAAAAGCGGAACACGGACTTTACCCCTACAATAGGGGTATGTATTATACAATATATGGGAAAATGCCTGTATGGGGTATGGGGATGGTCAATTTTTTTCGTTTGCTTTACTATGGGTTGTGGGGTCTCGTTTTTCTCGTCTCGCCAAGAAAAACATAATGGGAGGGGCCCCAGAGCGAATCGGTGAAATTTTTGGGAAAAGTCACCGAGGTCTGTATATAGGCTCATAGTGGCTATATGGGGGGAGGGGTGGTCAATTTTTTTTGTGGGTGTTACTATGGGTTGTGGGGTCTCGGTTTTCTCGTCTCGCCGAGAAAAACACAATGGGAGAGGTCCCGGAGCGAATCGGTGAAATTTTTGGAAAAGTACCGGGTAGGTGTGGATAGGCCCATATAGCTCCATACTGGCTATATGGGAGTATAGGTTCAACCTGGGAAATTCATATACGTTCATTGTGATATGGGTTGTTTGGATTTGTTTTTCACGTCTCGTCATTTAGAACACGATGGGAAGGGTTTCGAAGCGAAACGGTGAAATTTTTGGAAAAGTTCACCGAGGCCTGGGTAAGCCCATAGGCCTATACTGCATGGCTATGGGGTATAGGCCCATACGGGGTGGATGTTTTGGGGTCTAGGTGAGCCCCTAATGATCCTATGGTGTCGTATGAGGTCTTATTTTGAAGCTCTCGTGGAGGAGCATCCGACTGGACTAATAGTTCGTCCATTTTCAATATTCTGCGCATGCGCAATCTGGCCCGTAGTATAGAAAGCAGGCATTTTGGGGGTTTGTGGGTGTGTGTTTGGGGTAGAGATGGACCGCTATGGGTCAGAATGGCGTGTTTTTAAAATGCAAGTCGCGTCAATCTGCGCATGCGCAGTTGGTTGTAGTAAGTCAAGTGGCCATGTTGGGGCAGTGCAGGAAGGTATTTGGTGTCGAGATGGACCATCCTTGGTCCGATTGTGTCGTGGGAGGTGTTATCTTGTAGCTCTCGGGGTGTACATCCAGATTTGAGGGGTGTTCACCTCATCTGTGACGTCATCGGTGACGTCATCAGTAGGAGTAGTAGCGAAAGTGGGCATATTGGGGCAGTGAAGGAAGGTATTTGGTGTAGAGATGGACCATCCATATCTGTCACGCATTATACCATATCTTTGTTGTGTTATACCACATCTGTCCTGCATTATACCATGTATGTCCTGTATTATACCATACCTGTCCTATGTTATACAATATCTGTCCTGTATTATACCAAATCTGTCCTGTATTGTACCATATTTGTCCTCTATTATACCATATATGTCCTGTATTATACCAAATCTGCCCTGTATTATACAGTATCTGTCCTGTATTATATCAAATCTGTGCTGTATTATACCAAATCTGTGCTGTATTATACAATATCTGTCCTGTGTTATACCATATCTGTGCTGTATTATACAATATCTGTCCTGTATTATACAATATCTGTCCAGTATTCTGCAATATATGTTCTGTATTATACAAAATCTGTCCTGTATTATACAGTATCTGTCCTGTATTGTACCATATATGTCCTGTATTATACCATATCTGCTCTGTATTATACAATATTTCTCCTCTATTATACCATATCTGTGCTGCATTATACCATATCTGTCCTGTATTGTACCATATATGCCCTGTATTATACCAAATCTGTGCTGTATTATACAATATTCGCCCTCTATTATACCATATCTGTGCTGTATTATACCATATCTGTCCTGAATTATACCATATCTGTGCTGTATTATGCAATATCTGTCCTGTGTTATACAATATCTGTCCTGTATTATACCAAATCTGTCCTGTTTTGTACCATATTTGTCCTGTATTATACAATATATGTTCTGTATTATACCAAATCTGTGCTGTATTATACAGTATCTGTCCTGTATTATACCAAATCTGTGCTGTATTATACAATATATGTTCTGTATTATACCAAATCTGTCCTGTATTATACAGTATATGTCCTGTATTATACCAAATCTGTGCTGTATTATACCATATCTGTCCTGTATTGTACCATATATGTCCTGTATTATACAATATATGTTCTGTATTATACAATCGGATAGCCGTTGTCGTGAATAACAACAAGTTCAGCAATGTTCATACAGTTTATTATCCTCAATGTTACATCATACCCAGGCTGGGGGAGCCGCCCTGGGCATGTTTAGTATGTTCACAGCAAAACAAATTGAAATATCAAACACCATGTTTTATTATTTAACGCACAGTCACATTAGGTACAAGTGTTTACTGAGCTCAAGTCAACGATCAGCATGTAGACATATAGAGTATGTACGGCATGTTTATGGTATTCATCAGTGCACGGGTGACGCATTCAGCCGAGAGGGGGTCGGTCAGCTTGGTAACGAAAAACGTAACATTGGTCACCCTCTCCACTGTCCACTTGATGTTGGGGCGTTGTTGTTGGGCCCATTCCAAGGGATCCACGGTGTCCAGTTTCTCCAGCATCGTCTCTAGCGACACCCGGTTAATGATGAAAAAAGGTTGGTCAAATACCTGGATGTTATTGCTCGGGTAAAAGTATCGGACTTGGACTGTCTCCTTATGGTGCAGCACATAACCAAACGCCAGATTCAATTTGAAGGCCGTAGTTTGGTCGTTGAAGATGGCTTCCACGTAGCTACGTAGACGGGCGAGGTCGGTCAGTCGGAAATTGTAGATATCTTGAATAGGGCGATGACGGTTGAAACATTGCCGTATCATGGATCAATGGCGCCGATAGATGTCACTCACTGGATGGGCGTCCTGTAACAGATCGCTAGGAACATTTATGGGCTCGTCCAGAAAATGTTCGATGTTGTCAGCCGTATGACTCGAAACCGTAACGATGGGGTCCGGCTGGATATCCAGGCTCTTCTGAACTGTGGGTATAGGCGGGCTCTCCGTCATTGCATCACCAGTGGCGTTCGTCTCCCCGGGCTCATCTTCACTGGGTCTGACCTTCCGCGGCTCCTCTTCAGTGGAAAGTTGTCGCCCAAACCGTAGAGACGGGACATGAATCAAACGCTGATGCCGTCTTAACCGACTGCGTCGTTTGAAGAGTTGACCACAATCCTTATAGTGTTCCGTCGCGCCCTCGTGGAATGAGCGTTCGTGGCGCAGTAAAGGATCCTTCCGATCAAATGACCGTGCGCAGGTTATACAAGTATACCGTGCATCGTTGTGGGTGGAGGCCTTGTGGCGGTGCAAGTCGTGCAGACGAGTAAACTGCTTCTGGCACGTTGTGCAAGTGAACATCTTGGTGGTTGACAGAGTGTCTGATGAAACGGCCAGGCCGCTTCCCTTTTATAGCACGCTAGCTGGTGATCTATTTTAGCACACTCAGTTCAACTATCCCCAAGTCGAGGGCCGAGATGTACTGGCGTACGACTGAGCCGCATTGTGTGTGTGTATCTGTGTGTGTGTGTGTGTGTGTGGGCAGTGGATTTTACATCCGGGATCTTGTCAACATCTGGGTTTCCAAGTGGGTTTTTCCCATCGTTCCTCCGTCTTCCATCCGGGTACTGTGGTTTTACATCCGTGTCCTCATCTTACATCCGTGTTTTTCATGAGCCGCATTGCGCGCGTGTGTGTGTTTGTGCTTGTGTCCATTCGTGCACAATGTAGAATTACGTTCTCTTCGAAAACTTCCTCTCATCGCATCAATATGCTCAGACCCATTCAAAATAAACACAACCAAGAGACATCAACAACAACAGGCACATTGCGTAATACACGTTTTATTATCCTCACACCATCACCACCACCACCACCTGGCGTTGACGCCGTCAACGATCAGCATGTAGACATATAGAGTATGTACGGCATGTTATGGTATTCATCAGTGCATGAGTGACGCATTCAGTCGATGGGGGTGGTCGGTCAGCTTGGTAACGAAAAACGTGACATTGGCCACCCTCTCTACGACCCATTGTGTGTTGGGGCTTTGTTGTTGGGCCCATTCCAAGGGATCCACGGTGTCCAGTTTCTCCAGCATCGCCTCTAGCGACGCCCGGTTAATGATGGTAAACGGTTGGTCAAATACCCGGATGTTACTGCTCGGGTAAAAATATCGGGCTTGGGCTGTGTCCTTATGCTGCAGCACATAACCAAACACCAGATTCAACTTGAAGGCCGTAGTTTGATCGTTGAAGATGGCTTCCACGTAGCTGTGTAGACGGGCGAGGTCGGTCAGTCGGAAATTGTAGATATCTTGAATAGGGCGATGTCGGTAGAAACAGTGCCGGATCATGGGCCAATGGCGCCGATAGATGTCACTCACTGGATGGTCTTCATGTAACAGATCGCCAGGAACATTTATGGGTTCGTCCACGAAGTGTACTTTGCCCTCTACGTCGTACAAAATCTGGCCCAAGGTCTTGTCGTCTTGTCGAATTTGACTGTTGAATTAGGGCGACATCATCATCGACCCTCGTGCGATGGGTGGGAGTTCCCCCTGTCTTGATATTGGTGCCTACGGGCTCTTCTACCTGCAAACGTGGCTGCGGAACAGGGTGTCGTGTGCGTTGGTGTCGCAGCAACTGATTGGTCAGTTTAAAAAGCCGACCACATTCTTCGCATGGACGCTTGGGTACTTCATGGCGTGCACGTGTGTGGCGCTGTAAATGATCCGGGCGCTGAAACGACAGTGTATATATCGTACAGCTATACCGGGCGGTTCCTTCGTGCGTGGTAGCCTCATGGCGGCGCAAGTCGTGCAGACGAGTGAATGATTTCGAGCACGTAGTACAAGTGAACATCTTGGTGGTTGACAGAGTGTCTGATGAAACGGCCAGGCCGCTTCCCTTTTATAGCACGCTAGCTGGTGATATATTTTTAGCACACTCTATCCCAAGTCGAGGATCGAGACTGGTGTACTGGTGTACGACTGAGTCACATTGCGCGCGCGCGTGTGTGTGTGTGTATGTGTGGGCTGTGGATTTTACATCCGGGATCTTGTCAACATCCGGGTTTCCAAGTGGATTTTTCCCGTCGTTCCTCCGTCTTCCATCCGGGTACTGTGGTTTTACATCCGGGTCCCCATCTTACAGCCGGGTTTTAGACACCTGTTGACCTCAATAATTTGCATATGACCTCTGTGAGGTCACTTTCGCTTTCGTTCACGTGACCGGAACTGACCTTTGTCCCCTGCGCGCGCTACAATACCGGATAAATATTGCGCGCAGGGGCCAAAGGTCAGTTTCGGTCAGTTGAACGGAAGCGGAAGTGACATCACAGAGGTCATATGCAAATTATTGACATCCGGTGTCCAGGCGGACCCTAACAAACCACAGCCACAGACGGAGGTGACGAAAACCCGGATGACCCCGGATGTAAAATCCACACCCACACACACACACACACACGCGCGCGCAATGCGGCTCAGTCGTACCCGGTACACCGGTCGATCCTCGACTGGGAGTGTGCTTAAATAGATCACCAGCTGCGACTTGGCGTGCTGACAGTTCATCACTCTGTCAACCACCAAGATGTTCACTGTATACGCTCGAAATCATTCACTCGTCTGCACGACTGCGCCGCCATGAGCTACCAGCACGAAGGAACCGCCCGGTATAACTGTACGCACTGTCGTTTCAGCGCCCGGATCATTTACAGCGCCACACACGCACCCATGCCATGAAGTGCTTTTCAAACTGACCAGTCAGTGCTGCGACACCAACGCACACGACTGTTCCGCACCACGTTTGCTGAAGGCCCTAGGCACTCAAGCAGAACTCCCACCCATCTGGATGCCCTAATTAACAGTCAAATTCCGACGACGAGAACCTTGGGCCAGATTTTGTACGACGCCTTTGTACGTGAGCATAAGTTCCTAGCGTCTGTTACACAGAACCATCCGGTGAGGATGATCCGGCGCCGTCATGGCCCTATTCTTAAATTTCCGACTGACCGACCTCGCCCGTCTACGCAGCTACGTGGAAGCCATCTTCAACGATCAAACTACGGCCTTCAAGTTGAATCTGGCGTTTGGTTATGTGCTGCAGCATAAGGACGCAGACCAAGCCCGATATTTTTACCCGAGCAGTAACATCCGGGTATTTGACCAACCGTTTACCATCATTAACCGGGCGTCGCTAGAGGCGATGCTGGAGAAACTGGACACCGTGGATCCCTTGGAATGGGCCCAACAACAACTCCCCAACACACACGTTTTTCGTTACCAAGCTGACCGACCACCCCCATCGACTGAATGCGTCACTCATGCACTGATGAATACCATAACATGCCGTACATACTCTATATGTCTACATGCTGATCGTTGACGGCGTCAACGCCAGGTGGTGGTGGTGGTGATGGTGTGAGGATAATAAAACGTGTGTATTACGCAATGTGCCTGTTGTTGTTGATGTCTCTTGGTTGTGATTACTTTGAATCGGTCTGAGCATATTGATGCGATGAGAGGAAGTTTTCGAAGAGAACGTAATTCTGCATTGTGTACGAATGGACACAAACACAAACACACACACGCGCGCAATGCGGCTCATGAAAAACACGGATGTAAGATGAGGACACGGATGTAAAACCACAGTACCCGGATGGAAGACGGAGGAACGATGGAAAAACCCCACTGGGAAACCCAGATGTTGACAAGATCCCGGATGTAAAATCCACTGCCCACACACACACACACACACACACACACACACACACACACACAATGCGGCTCAGTCGTACGCCAGTACATCTCGGCCCTCGACTTGGGGATAGTTGAACTGAGTGTGCTAAAAATAGATCACCAGCTAGCGTGCTATAAAAGGGAAGCGGCCTGGCCGTTTCATCAGACACTCTGTCAACCACCAAGATGTTCACTTGCACAACTTGCCAGAAGCAGTTTACTCGTCTGCACAACTTGCACCGCCACAAGGCCTCCACCCACAACGATGCACGGTATACTTGTATAACCTGCGCACGGTCATTTAATCGGAAGGATCCTTTACTGCGCCACGAACGCTCATTCCACGAGGGCGCGACGGAACACTGTAAGGATTGTGGTCAACTCTTCAAACGACGCAGTCAGTTAAGACGGCATCAGCGTTTGATTCATGCCCCGTCTCTACGGTTTGGGCGACAACTTTCCACTGAAGAGGAGCCGCGGAAGGTCAGACCCAGTGAAGATGAGCCCGGGGAGACGAACGCCACTGGTGATGCGATGACGGAGAGCCCGCCTATACCCACAGTTCAGAAGAGCCTGGATATCCAGCCGGACCCCACCGTTACGGTTTCGAGTCATACGCCTGACAACATCGAACATTTTCTGGACGAGCCCATAAATGTTCCTAGCGATCTCTTACAGGACGCCCATCCAGTGAGTGACATCTATCGGCGCCATTGGTCCATGATACGGCAATGTTTCAACCGTCATCGCCCTATTCAAGATATCTACAATTTCCGACTGACCGACCTCGCCCGTCTACGTAGCTACGTGGAAGCCATCTTCAACGACCAAACTACGGCCTTCAAATTGAATCTGGCGTTTGGTTATGTGCTGCAGCATAAGGAGACAGTCCAAGTCCGATACTTTTACCCGAGCAGTAACATCCAGGTATTTGACCAACCGTTTATCATCATTAACCGGGTGTCGCTAGAGACGATGCTGGAGAAACTGGACACCGTGGATCCCTTGGAATGGGCCCAACAACAACGCCCCAACACCAAGTGGACAGTGGAGAGGGTGACCAATGTTACGTTTTTCGTTACCAAGCTGACCGACCCCCTCGGCTGAATGCGTCACCCGTGCACTGATGAATACCATAAACATGCCGTACATACTCTATATGCCTACATGCTGATCGTTGACTTGAGCTCAGTAAACACTTGTACCTAATTTCAATTTGTTTTGCTGTGAACATACTAAACATGCCCAGGGCGGCTCCCCCAGCCTGGGTATGAGGTAACATTGGGGATAATAAACTGTATGAACATTGCTGAACTTGTTGTTATTCACGACAACGGCTATCCGATTGTATAATACAGAACATATATTGTATAATACAGGACATATATGGTAAAATACAGGACAGATATGGTATAATACAACACAGATTTGGTATAATACAGGACATATACTGTATAATACAGGACAGATTTGGTATAATACAGAACATATATTGTATAATACAGCACAGATTTGGTATAATACAGGACAGATACTGTATAATACAGCACAGATTTGGTATAATACAGAACATATATTGTATAATACAGGACAAATATGGTACAAAACAGGACAGATTTGGTATAATACAGACAGATATGGTATAACACAGGACAGATATTGCATAATACAGCACAGATATGGTATAATTCAGGACAGATATGGTATAATACAGCACAGATATGGTATAATAGAGGGCAAATATTGTATAATACAGCACAGATTTGGTATAATACAGGACATATATGGTACAATACAGGACAGATATGGTATAATGCAGCACAGATATGGTATAATAGAGGAGAAATATTGTATAATACAGAGCAGATATGGTATAATACAGGACATATATGGTACAATACAGGACAGATACTGTATAATACAGGACAGATTTGGTATAATACAGAACATATATTGCAGAATACTGGACAGATATTGTATAATACAGGACAGATATTGTATAATACAGCACAGATATGGTATAACACAGGACAGATATTATACAGATATCGCATGCTGTGAGGTGTGATATCACGATTTGTCAGCTCGAGAAGGTGATGTTCAACGAGTGCGGAGCACGAGTTGAAAATCACCTTCGAGAGCTGACAAATCGTGATATCACACCTCAAAGCATGCAATATCTGTTTTATTATACCGAAAAAAGCCATAAACAATACAAATAGACCTACAGTGTAAAGAGAAAAACCAAGGCAGCGAAAACCTAACGTAAAACGCTTTCTGTCTGTACACGCCATCGTGATTACAGCGGAATGACAGCACAACATACGACAATGCTACAAAAGAGTCTGTTCACGGGCGATAACTGCGCGAGACCGTGTGACATTGCCAATGCTGTGTGACGTCAGCGCGTGATCGTGTGATATCGGCGGGAGATCGTGGGACATCACATTGGCGAGCTGTTTTTTCCATAAGACATCGAGAATTGCGGAATATCACGTGATGGTGTCTCAACCAATTAAAATAAACGAATACACAGTGAGGTATAATAATGTATAATACAGCACAGATTTGGTATAATACAGCACAGATTTGGTATAATACAGGACAGATACTGTATAATACAGGACAGATTTGGTATAATACAGGACATATATGGTATAATAGAGGACAAATATGGTAAAATACAGGACAGATTTGGTATAATACAGGACAGATATTGTATAACATAGGACAGGTATGGTATAATACAGGACATACATGGTATAATGCAGGACAGATGTGGTATAACACAACAAAGATATGGTATAATGCGTGACAGATATGGATGGTCCATCTCTACACCAAATACCTTCCTTCACTGCCCCAATATGCCCACTTTCGCTACTACTCCTACTGATGACGTCACCGATGACGTCACAGATGACGTGAACATCCCTCAAATCTGGATGTACACCCCGAGAGCTACAAGATAACATCTCCCACGACACAATCGGACCAAGGATGGTCCATCTTTACACCAAAGACCTTCCTGCACTGCCCCAAAATGGCCACTTGACTTACTACAACCAACTGCGCATGCGCAGATTGACGCGACTTGCATTTTAAAAACACGCCATTCTGACTCTACCCCACACATGCTTCTCTTTGACACCTTCCGCGACCCATTCGGACCCATAGCGGTCCATCTCTACCCCAAACACACACCCACATACCCCCCAAAATGGCTGCTTTCTATACTACGGGCCAGACTGCGCATGCGCAGAATATTGAAAACGGACGAACTATTAGTCCAGTCGGATGCTCCTCCACGAGAGCTTCAAAATAAGACCTCATACGACACCATAGGATCATTAGGGGCTCACCTAGACCCCAAAACGTCCACCCCGTATGGGCCTATACCCCATAGCCATGCAGTATAGGCCTATGGGCTTACCCAGGCCTCGGTGAACTTTTTCCAAAAATTTCACCGTTTCGCTTCGAAACCCTTCCCATCGTGTTCTAAATGACGAGACGTGAAAAACAAATCCAAACAACCCATATCACAATGAACGTATGTGAATTTCCCAGGTTGAACCTATACTCCCATATAGCCAGTATGGAGCTATATGGGCCTATCCACATTGTGGGAGAGAGTTGCAGTTCCTACAATTTTATATGGGGTAGAAATAGTGGAACTTGATGGGAAAACGCTGGCAGTATTGGATTTGGTGGAACTACAGGCAGGGAGATGGATACTAGGGGTGAACCGTATGACTGCAATAGAAGCTATTTATGGAGAACTTGGGTGGAGCAGAATGGCTGACAAAGTAGGAATATTGAAGTTAAACTACTATGGGCGTCTGGTTGGAATGGAGGGGGATAGATGGGCAAAAACTGCTTGGGAGGAAGGTCTCAAAGCAGAGAAACAGACTGGGTGGTTCAAGGAAGTAGAAGCGATTAGCACAAACTATGATGTTAACCTAATTGAAACCGGAAACAGCGAGAGAAGATGGAAAAAATGGTTTCTGTTAAAGTGGATGAAAAGTGGGTAGAAGAGTGGAAAGATGGGATGGAATCTAAGTCATCCTTGTTTATATATAAGAGGAAAGAGGGTCCATGGAAAGAGAGATATGTAGACTGGGCGGGTGATTTTTCTTGGCTGGCGAAGGCTAGGACAGGGTCGTTGGTCACAAGGAATAGGATGAAACGAAGTCTGGAAGAGAAAAGGTGTAAAACGTGTGGGGTGATGGAAGATATGAAACATGTCTTGTTATATTGTGAAAGGTACAGGGCAAGGAGGGACGAGTTGAGGGGTCAGTTGATAGCTTCACATAATGAAATTAGATGGGGAATGATACGTGGGGATGATGAAGACCTAGCCTTATCAGACTTGTTGGGGCTTGGTGGTAATACTTTGGATAAGACAGAGAGCCGTATCGTATCCAACTTTGTGCAAGATGTGTGGACCATTAGAGCGGATATTGAGGGGTTGGGGGAGGCAGAACTGCTGTAGAATGTTAATGTGACAAGACTTTACACTAGGTGCAATGTGAAGGATTACTTTGTGAAATGGTTCAACAGTGGAAAGCTGGAGAGGACGGGGAGCAATAGGATACTTAAAAATGTAGGACACAAGGATGAGGATTACCAGGGTGTTGGGGGCAGGAACAATTATTAAAGAAAGTGGGTTGGAGAGAAATTCGATGGGTGATATAGTAAATGCTGAGTGAATGAGGGAGGATGAGTGGTTATTGGGAGATTTAATTGTGAGTGTTCATGGTGATAATTAATCAAAGTTGCCACTAAAAATCGGTCCGAGAAGAGAGAATGAGAGGGCTTGACAGATGGAAATATTATGTGATACTTCTGTAGTTATGGGAATTAAGAGAGGGTATTTTGTGTAATAGGAATGTGGGGATTAAACAGTGTCTATGTCCTACATGATCTGGGTAAATAAGCACAAGGGAAACTACTGGGATAATTGATTGAGGAAAATAAGAGGGAATACTGGGTGGAATTAGTATGGCATTGGATTATATGACCTTCAGTGAGCGGATATATATTGGGATATTTCATTGAGGAAAATGAAGGGAAATACTGGTTGAATAACTGGTGTATATGTATATGAATATGTGTGAAAATACCGAGGTATAAGTTATAGACGATTAAGGGAAATAGAGGACAGAATGGGAATATATCAAAGGGAACAGATATTTATTGTCAGTGGCTATGGTATGAGGGAGCATGTGTCATACTCTGTATGATTAGGCACAGTGAAGGGGAAATGGTGGGATATTGTATTGAGGAAAATGAGAAATACTGGGTGATATTTACATGGCACTGGATTCATGATTTCGGGAAATAGGCAAAGTGACGGGAAATATTGGGGTATTTTCGGGGAAAATGAAGAGAAATGGGTGAAATAATTGGTGAATAAATAGAGATGATTAAGAGAAATAGAGGTAAGACTAGGGACCTGATCAAGATTAGATGAAATGGAAAAAGATGTAAAAAAGATATAATGGGGAATTACTGATGGCCATGCGTCATTGGTACGAGGGAGCATGTATAGGGCGGTGTGGGGGAACGCGTTTGTACGGTATACTCTGTATAAGGGAAAAATAGTGGGATATTGCATTGAGGAAAATGAGAAATACTGGGTGAAATTTCCATGGCACTGGATTTATGATTTCGGGAAATAGGGTGAAATATTAAATGTTGAGTGAATGGGGAGGATGAGTGGCTATTGGGAGATTTAATTATGAGTGTCCATTGTGATAATTAAGTTGCCACTAAGAATCGATCCGAGAAGAGAGAATGAGGGGCTTGACAGATGGAAATATTATGTGATACTTCTGTAGTTATGGGAATTAAGAGAATGTATATTGTTTAATAAGAATGTGGGGATTAAACAGTGTCTATGTGACACTGTTAAAAAGGATCATGTGTAGGGCGGGTTGGGGGAAACGGGTTGCACGGCGTGTTCGCACGACCTGTGCCCATCGCGGTGCGATGGAGTGCCCAAGTACATCCATCCATCCATCCATCCATCCACCTACCCGGTACTTTTCCAAAAATTTCACCGATTCGCTCCGGGACCCCTCCCATTGTGTTTTTCTCGACGAGACGAGAAAAACGAGACCCCACCACCCATAGTAACACCCACAAAAAAAATTGACCACCCCCCCCCCCCCATATAGCCAGTATGAGCCTATATACAGACCTCGGTGACTTTTCCCAAAAATTTCAGCGATTCGCTCCGGGACCCCTCCCATTGTCATTTTCTTGGCGAGACGAGAAAAACGAGACCCCACAGCCCATAGTAAAGCAAACGAAAAAAATTGACCATCCCCATACCCCATACAGGCATTTTCCCATATATTGTATAATACAGACCCCTATTGTAGGGGTAAAGTCCGTGTTCCGCTTTTTATATTTGCGGAAAAAAATCCTAATTTTACATGCACCCACCCCATTGACTTGATAGGCAGGCCCCGATAAGCCCGGGGACCGATATTAGCCCTTTTGGCTAGAGTTGATAGGGGTTTTCCCCTATTTTAGGGGTAAAGTCCGTGTTTCGCTTTTTATATTTTCGGGAAAAATCCTAATTTTACATGCACCCACCCATGACTGAATGGCCCTCGAGGAGCGCTTCACTTTGACACCTCACTCGACCCATTCGGTCCACTAGGGACCCACCCAACCTCCCCACAGCGCATGCTCCATTTCGCAGGCTCCATTACCATCCCTGCCACCAATAGCGGAAGTTGCTATGACGTATAGGGGAAACCAGCCAACGCACGGTTCAGTTTGAATCCAGCCGAACAACTCCTTTAGTGTTGCACATGAGCGAACTACTTTTCATATGCTCTGTCCAGATAAACAGGGAAAATTATCTCCAGATAATTCTTTTTAACGCTAGGTCAACAGAAGTATTATGCAGACTTGAAAAGTAATTCTGTACGCGGAAGTGACGGCATCACCACCAGACCGCGGAGGAATACAAAGGTTAAAGGTTGCCGGAACTGCTTTCGACCTCCACGTGATATTGAGCTGGTGGCGCCCCCTGGCGCCACAGGCGCCACAGAGGTGAAAGGCGATGTGGCGTCCCCTATACTTTAACCTGGAAAAAAGGAAATCAAGAGTTACCTCCCTGGAAAACGTGCGTTGAAATAGCCTTACTATACTACTCCCATAATTGATGGATTATGAGAATCTGTGGATGGTAGTATGAAGAATTAACCTCTAAAGAATAAAGTAGGGAGGTGAAATATAGAGATAGGCTAATTTCTGTGTAAATGTATACGGATGATCGAGAGGAGGTCGTACTTTAGTGAGTCACCTTGTCCGATCTATTGTTGACGATACCCCCCGTTAATTAACTTGCGAAACACCTGTGTTGCCTGCCGTCAAAAACTACGTCGGAGGGAGCAGTCATTTTAGCATGAACTAGAACTCGTGGACTTCGAAAGGCTGCCGTTGCCTGTGTGATTTTATGGTTTTGATGTTTGGCTGTTATCTTTAGAGAGCTTTTCCTATTTCGCAAAATTGGATCATGACGTGTATAGGTTGTGTTATGTTTAATGCTTTAGTTACCTTTGACAGTCATAACAAGATGAAATGTACGAAGTACAATAATTTGATGATTTATTCCATTAATTATTTTGATGCTTCAGAGAAAATTTTAATGAAAACCAGAGCGTCTGAAGTCCCCCGACGTTGAAACTAATTATTTGGCTTGGAAACTTAACATTCAGTACCCAGCATGAAAAGCATTCTCGAGTGATATCCTGTGGCAAGTTATCCACATACAAAATTTGCAAAGAATCCGTTCAGGTTTTTAAAAGTTACCGTCCAGAAGTAACTACTTTTTTTTACTTGTCTTCCTGGTACTTCAGCTTGTCACCCCTACTGAAACTTTTTCTTTCACCATACTGTCATGTATTCCAACTAGTTTCTCCATTTTTTCAGGCATTGTTGAATTTGAACGCACATGTTTTTTTGTGTTTTTTTTTCTCGATCGGGAGACGTTGATGACACTGACAGATTTATCTCCTTCCTCTAGCTCTGCATTGCCAAGATCAATGTCCTCACTCCACGATGTTGACCATCATGCTAGCGCATGGCACGATCATACGTAGACACTTCTGCTCATAGCCATGCAGTAATGGATGATATCTGAGTATATTAGGGCATTTCCCAATTGGTCACCTCCGATTGATCCCATGAGATCCGAAATCGGTGCAATCACATTCATAAAACGAGGACACACCTCCAGAAATCCATCGACTGAAATGATCCCTTGGTGGGCCTCGAAATGCCCCTATCACAAAATAAAAAGCATATCATTTTCCTGTGAACTGTCACCGATGTTATTAATTTAAAATAGGTAAGGTCGTTAGTAATATAATTTTTCTTAAGAAAAACAAAGAAGCATGCTCCATTAGAGTGAGAAATAACATAGCTGATTCGCACAACTTCGTTTTGGTCTCGCATAGAATCCCCCAGTCTTGCGCCTCTGCACTCAAATGAGACTGATATGTCTGATGTCTGAGATGCCCAGGTAAAACTATTTAAATACAGATAATTTCAATGGCTCGTTTAAATGCGGTGGGCATGTGACTTGATACTTCAGGAACAACTTTCGAAGAGTATTATGTCCCTACAGAAATATGTCTTTTGCGGCTGAGAGGTGGCACCGTGTGAAATACATGCCGAATCATAGCGATAAGGGAGCGTGTCAAAAGTTTTGACGCGAACGTGTTCTTTTTTGAACAGGGGGTCGTTCATTTCCGCATGCGTCAGGTCGTTCATTTTACAGAGCAGCGTCAGAAAATGAACACTAGAACGTTCATTTTTGAATGCACTCTGACGTTCATTTTTGCACGTTCGTTTTCGCATGTTCATTTTCGCGAGCAGAAATGAATAACATACAGAAACCTGCCTTGCGATGTTACTATTATAAAATGCGCCGGGTCAAATCTACTTTCCCGCAGCACGGCCTTTCTCTGTTATAGCATTTATTGTAACTTACCATGTGCTTTGCATTGTTTATATACATGTATTCAGTGCATTCTGTAAAACCTAGAGTGGTGTGTCCGATGTCTGCGATTTTGTTTAATAAACGGATGATATATGGAAGGACAATGATAAAATTGTTTCTCTGTTAGGGGCATACTTGTCCCCGTCACGGCTTCAGTGTTTTGTTGCCACCTGGAGATATTATTATCTTAAATTATCTGAAATCGTTGGATGTTGTAAAATAGAGAACTGTTAATTAATCTTTGTTTATATAAGAAATACGTGTGTTGGCTTTTTGTTTCAAGTCATTTTCGCTGGCTATTCAAAATCCGCCGTTGATACCGACCGGTTCGATAAAAATGCTGTTGTCAATCCTTCAATTCAGCGCTCGTGAAACGATCACAATGCTACATAGCATATTCCATTCCTTTTCTTCCGGTAAAAGCCTTCAAAACCAAGATAGAACAAGTTTGAATGAGGGTGTTGTGAAAATTATATACGGGACGAACAGGGGCCACACATTAATTAACACAAAAACCCATAATACTGCAACGTTATTTTGAAACCCTTCATCAATTGCCTCTTGCTGGTGAATGGCGCATCCCCACACAGAGCTGAATCTGGGCTTCAGAAGGGGCAAGGTATTCCCCAGGCAGTCAGTTCTATGTTGTTACACACGATCTCATTTGCATATGAATAAGTGTCATTTCTAGTCTGGCATTCTCGTCTCGCGAGACTCCCTACTGCGAGAAAGAGTCTCACGGGTAAATGGGAGCCATCCCCCCAAAATTTGGGGGGTGAGTAGGCGGCGTATGATTTTTCGTCTGTAGCCGGCTTGTCATTGACCTGCTGACTCCGCCGAGTTAGAAGCGAATTGCTAAACATAACGTGGGCTATATAATTGGGAAATGACTCTTTCCGTTTCGGAGCATATCAATCGCGAACAAATTATTGTCGGTATGTATACTTGGCCGTGAAAGCGAGTTATCTAACACAGGAAGTAGTTCGCGGGTAGACACGGCTCTCTTTGAGAATGAATAGTCCCGGTCGAGCGAGTGATGTCATGCTGCCTCGCTTTGAGATTGGAGATTCAAAATGTCACCAGTTTACATGAGAGTCGCTTTGGTCTCCCGCGGGTAGACACGGCTCTCTTTGAGAATGCTAGTCTGGGTGAAACTTGCATGCTGCACGTGACTCTTACGTGGACTCTCCTGTTTCAATTTCATGCAGTCCAGATTCCCTCTGTTGCCTATAGTATTGGATCCTTCTATCTTGATTTAACAGGGGGAGTACTGCAGTGTAATTCCCTCTGCTGGTAATACCTAACCATCCCGCACACCCCTATCTTGACTTTGGATTCTTCCATTTGATGTAGTTTTCTCTGAAGGACAAGCTGTGAAGAGTGGCAAGACTATTAAAACAAATATGCTCACAGCTGGACATGCTAAAAATAAACTAAACACTTCATTTGCAAGAATGTCCCACACCTCCAGGTAAATGTGAACACAGATTGTTACACTGATGGGAGGAGTCAGGACTCAAACAATGTAGCCATTGACAATTTAAATATCAATGGAGAGCCTGTCAAGACTTGGAAAGTAAGGGGCTCTGAGGGGTTATACTATTACGCCGTGCGATGTGAACACCTCAATCATTTCAAGTTTGTTTCATATAAAGTGGACTTTAATGATGATAATAATAATAAATATACGGCATCTTTCTCGAACATGCTATATGTTTGTGATCGTCATGTTTTAATGCACAAACAAATAATGCTTGAAAAATGTAGACTGTATAGTCCAGATTTCTTATCAATCATGTGATTATTCAGAGCTTTATTGATCAAAATAGGATAATAAAATCAACGTTATATGTACACTCTCAAAACGCAAATGTTAGATTTAATATCTAGAGGGTTGGAGGAGGGAAAACATTTAGAAAGTGTTGTATTCACCACTTTTAAGTGTTAAATGCAACATTTTAAGCTGTTACATCCAACACTTAAAAGTGGTGAAACAACACTTTCTAAATGTTTTCCCTCCTCCAACCCTCTAGATGTTAAATATAACATTTGCGTTTTTAGAGTGTACATCTGTTCAAGGGGCTTTCCGAGATGGCTAATTTTTGACACCAAATAATAAATATAACGAATAGCATTTAGAACACCGCAAGATGTGTAATACATTAAATTGAAACGACAATATTATGCCGAGGTTTCAAATGTTGACAGTGTCAGTTACGGCCTGCCAGGAAAATCCCGGTGGTCATTTGGTGTGCATAAAAAGCCATCTGGACCTGAAGAATATCACTATTTTCCCATACGAAAAAAATTAGTAGTGGTGAAGAAATCTGATGCAATGAAGGCGCACACACCTTACAACTTGATATACCCGGGAACGGCAACCGACTTTGAGCTCTCACCCTTTCTGGGCCTCCTGGGCAGACGGCACGTGCGTCACGCACGATCAATACAGAGCAGGTCAGACAGGACAATAGGGGACACCTAGGGCTTTAGCATATACGGTTGACAAATAGGTTAACAATCGCGATCAACATCCGTCGAATGCCATCTATCGAATTTGTTATATATATGTCTTACAAATACGTGATATATATACCAGATCAGTATGGTGATATTTCTTTGTCGAAGCTTAATATTATATAGTTCATCTCGTTTCTTCCAAAAAAATAATACACGCGCGTTAGTTCATTTTTGTCGCTCGTTCTATAATTCCCGGTAAATAATTCCCCAGAATATGTACGAAAGATCCACTTTTATGATATTAAATACATTTATTGAATTTGCTGTAGATAAACGTCAAATCTTTGCTATAATTGCTTTGAAAGAACGAAAGTACTTCTTCAGAGGAAGTGGGTTATATACCTACGAAAAGCTAGTGCAAAATAAATACAGTTAAGTCTTAAAAGTGCTGCCTTTTCGAGTGTTCTGTTTTTGTTTTGTTTTTTTCGTTCTAATAAGAGTCGACACGATAGCCGTAATGTGAGCCCTTCAGCGAATTCTGGCCGCTATCAATAAGCCATACTAATTTGAACGTTCAAAAAAGAATGTTCTTTTTCTGACGTTCATTTTTCTGACGGGGTAGTGTTCATTTTCTGACTGTCGAACGTTCGTTTGCTGAGGGAAAAAGAACGAGTACCTGTTCATTTTCTGACGCATTCTTTTAGTTTGAACGTCAAAACTTTTGACACGCTCCCGAAGCTAAGGGTAGTGTTAAGTGAAACGTGAAATGCCCTTAGCAAGCTGAGATGGATGTTGACTCAGTGGGCTCATTTCTCTCAACAGACTGTTCCACTATTAGGGAGTTCAGTGTAACATGTCAACAAAATGTTCAATTATGAGATTAAATTTGTTGAAATAATATTTTCCTAAATATCATAACAGCAGGGGGGTTTTAGGCACTTTTTCATCTCGGTAACTCAGATTAAAAACTTGAATTTGAAGAATTGAGTTTTTGAGAAATTTTGAACTTGAGATTTGCCCCAAACAATTGAGTTTTTTATCGATGGGGAAATGCGCGCCAAACACGCGCAAAAAAAGTTGTGTTATATTGGATAAATATTGAATTCTTCAACAGATAAGTCGAGTTCCCAAACGAAAATGTTGAATTTTCGTGACAAATAATCAAGCAAGATAATTGTTGTTGTTGTTGTTGCCTTCACTCGATCAACTCGCGAGTGCTACGTTACGGCGTGTCTGGAGCAAGTCAAAATCGGCACGGGCAACGCAACGTTCATGTTCGTGTGTTAGCTGCCCGTGTTGGCAAGCACGATTATCTTCCGATTAAAATACTCAGTGACAAAGTTTTATTCAGCTTGTATTCTCCGCAATAAAACGTAGCAAACACTCGGCTTGTTGTGGTTTAGTTATCGAATTGATGTTGCCAGGCATGAACAGTCGATAGAAATATAAGCTGATCGCGCCAGATCGTGCCAGTCAATCTAGTGAACTTCCTTTATTTATCCATTAGCTTTGCCTTTCAAGCAAGGTACTTTATTCGCTAATCACAGCGCCCTCAACGAGCAGATCAATTACATAAAGGGAGATCACTTCCAAGCAGCTCTCGTAAAAGTCTCACGAGAGCCCATTTAGCAGTATGCGCAAAGACGTTTTTGCGCAAGTTCTGCCTTTTTTCAAACCGGAAGTTTAGAATTTTAGATGAACAATTTGGGCTTGAAAGACAGACTTCCCTTCATCTGAGACAATCCAAATTGTTATGAATTTCCAGATCAATATCTTCTCCACATTTGGCCTTGTGACCGTAAGTCCCAACTCTGCTTTGTTTTTTCACAATCTTGCGGACAAGGCAATTTTTTCCCCAATGAGACCAAACTGATGCAATAAGGCTGCACGCTTCGCGGCAGCCTTAATTACCGCCATTCCACATTATGAGAAAACAAGGGGAATAACTCAAATCGTTACTTGCCCCCTTCAAATCCACAGTAGCGCCCTCACCAGCATCAAAACATTTGCCGATGTCAAAGATGACGAAAGAAACAGTTATTGTTCCCAGATATCATCAGATTCACCATCAATTTCTCCAACTTCTAGTGTAATTACTACCTTGATCTGACTTTCTGTCAGTTTGTACAAAGGATGCAAATCTCAAAATATTTTATTTGTTGACCTCCCAAGCGACCTGTCGTCTGCTTTTTCTAACAGATTCGGGCGACAAACGAGCCAGTTTTGTAAGTAGAAATAACCAACTAATCAAGTAGTTGAATAATTATTAGTTTTGTGTATTGTTAATTTCCCAGGATTTAGTATTTTGCCTCATTTGTTTGCACCTGTTCACTTACTGGTCCTGTTCGCTTACTGGTCGGAAGCTGCTACTATGTACAAAGGGTACGATCTTATTATGAACATATCCCAGTATTCTGTATAGTTGAACTTCGCATTGACAGAACTTTAGAATATTAGCAAACCTGCAGATTCTATTTCTACGATTGATAACGCTCGTTATATCCATATTATAACAGATCTATCGCCGTGTTCCATGCGTTTCAGACTAGCCGGTTCTATAACTTTTGTGTACTTCCGTTTTTGGACTAGATATAATTTGTCACGGAAATGACTATATTTGGAAACTCGTGTTTCGACTATTTCCAAATATGGAGCGACCACATTCCTAAGTGGTTTATTTACTCCCGAAGTGGTTTATTTACTCCCGAAGATGGTCCCATTCATTCCAACGTGGTCGATCTGTCAGATATATATAAAGAGCGGCAGTCCAGTAGTTCAGAGGAGAGAAGGATTTGACCACGATACTCTATCATATCAGGTATTTACCAGAGCTATCACAAATTCATTCTGGTTGTTTTGTTAGCATTATCATATATAGCTGTTTATGTAGTCATTGACGAGTGGTTACAGTACCGCATGCAGAGGGTTATACCGAAATGATATAATTGATGCCATTTGTCACCGAGAGTTATCTCCCCTGTACTGTATTTTCATCTCTGTTGCTCGCGATAGTATGCTCAGACACATTCAATGCAAACACAACCAAGAGACACTACCGAGTCCCGCTATAGGTCCATCAAGTGGAGCAGAGCATCCCTATACGATGACGGTGAATGGCTCTACGTTAGTGTCGGTGACGATATGGAAATGCAATCCTGAAACCAACTGAGTATGAATGTACTCGCTGAGAGCTCTCATTTAAGCCCAAAAACGACAAAATTGGCCCATTGATGACCTATATCGCTCCGATTTAATCCCGCGCAGGCGGTGTCTGGCCCGCTTGTAGGCGATTTTTAGGGAATCGGGATTAGACAGCCGTGTTTGATGTCAAATTGAAGTTCTTGCAGCCCACTGTAACGCTACCTTGGTTTCAGTGCAGAGAAGCCAGCGGAAGGTACCGGAAAATGGCTCTTTTGGAAAGACCGACGTAGATATTTTCGATGACGATATGGAAATGCCATCATGAAACCAACTCAGTATGAATGTACTCGCTGAGAGCATTCATTTAAGCCCACGAACGACAAAATTGGCCCATGCATGACCTATATTGCGCCGATTTAATCCCGCGCAGGCGGCGCCTGGACCGCTTGTAGGCGATTTTTAGGGAATTGGGTTTAGACAGCCATGCTTGGTGTCAAATTGTAGCTCTTGCAGCCCACGGTAACGCTACCTTGGTTTCAGCGCAGAATAGCCAGCGGGAGGTACCGGAAAATGGCTCTTTTGGAAAAACCGACGCAGTGGGCTGATCATTATGTAGCTGTAGAACCTTTGCTGTGTAGGTGGGCGTGGCTGTTCTTTCTACACAGCTGTAGGTACTCCCCTTTACATTTCATACCACGAAGTTTTGACTTCCGAAACGCCTGCGTTTCGAAAGATTTAACGGCTGCACATACAAGACCACAGTAGCTGGTGATAATAAAATGTACCTCGTTACTCTCCTTGTAGTCTTTTGTCACTTCCCTCGGTATTCCCTCATCCTTAAGTTATCATCAATTGTTCAAGATTCTCGGGGATTTGGATAAACAGCTGGCGGCCATTCAACCGTCAATCATGTAAATTGCCTTTGCACGGACTTTGCCGGAGATGGCGGTGTCATTTGAACACAAGCCGTGGGGCGCATGCGTGATTTTTCGGGCCAGTTCGATGACATGCGCGCGCATCGCTGTCTTTGTTATGCTGACATTTAAAATATGTCTGTTAAACTCCGTGAAGGCGTGATTAAAAGATGACATCTCAAGGACGAGGAATTATTAAGTGTTGAGAGTTGGCAGGCGGCGAGAAGGACCAATGTAGAGGAAAATGAGGTATAGTTTATTACTATTCGCTGCCGTTTTATTTCGTGTGCAGCTAGGATATTGGACAATGTCATTCGAAGTTCAATGTGTGGGATGTATTGTGTATAGGAGGACCCTGGGCTGTAGTCGGTTACACAGCCATTCCTGGGCTAATTGGCACTGTGCTGAGAACGAGTGCCTCCGGACCAAAGCTGGCTGACGTTATGGCGTAGACTCGTTTTTGACCAATCAGAAAGCGGGATGGTGCGGCTTCATTATTTATTCATAACTGGCTGACGTCATAGCGTGGGTTTCTGGCACGACGGATATATAAACAGCTGGGCGACGTACCTCTCGTCACCACACCTCTCAAAACTTCCAAGATGAGCAACACGCACGGAGAAGTCTGGGATGCTGCAGCGGCAAAACATAACAAGACAGGTAGCCTCCCACGTCATCGTCAGCGCCGTATAAAAAAGACGTGCGCCGGATAGCAGACAACACTTTTCTACCACCTTCTCACGATGGCGTACCAAACCCGGTCAAACACTGCCAGGCAATGACACACCAATGAGGCACCACCAAACCAGACAAAAGCAGAGGTAGGCGTTGAAAAGGCCGAGAGTGAAGCGCACCGCATAATATGGGACGCCGTGGCGGAAGACGGAGACGTTCTTCTACAAGTGAAGAGTGCCGACGCTGTACGAGAAAAAAAATTCTTGAAGGTGTCATCTTCCGAAGTCTAAAACCAACCATTCGCCAACAGCTAATGGGACTGCGGGAATATTCCGATAATATGATCGAAACGACAAAAGAACTGAAAAGCTACCAGGATCGACTGACCGTTCTCACAAAGAACATACGGGAATTTCATGATCAGGTCCGATGTTGTGCGTGCAAGGGTACTCCGTCGATATATGCCTTTTTCCATGCGGACATTTGTGTATATGTTTGAACTGCCTAGCGAAGGTGCTATGCACTACAGATCAGACGGAAGGCGGCCCGTATTTTAACGTGAGATGTCCAATATGCTGGTGCCATGTAGACATGGTAAAACGAGTATATACAAAAACTGAACCATCCAATGTTTCATTCCAAAAAATCCCTTTTCACGGCTACTTTAATCTACGAAAGAGAGATTTCTATCATAGCACAAAATAACTTAACACCAGGTCCCACATTTATAGTCTTAACAGTAAAACAACAACACCAGTCATTAAGATGATTTAGTTATATTCTGATAACAAATATGGAATATGAAACAACAATAAAGCACTCTGGAGTAATGTCAATCATAAAAGAATATTCAATTGTTAATAGTAAAATTCCAATTTTCTTACACGAATATATATATATATACAATTTGAGTAAATCACCCATTTTCAACATTACGGTTTTTTTCCAGTGGCGATACTCGCGCAGACAAATTCATCTGAAACAGTCTTTCCCTGCAGGTGTTATACTTCAAGATCCTCATGGTACTCATGTGAACAGTCACAATCAAAGCGTGACTGAGATACATCATTCTTTAGATGACGACTTTACAACGAATATTATGGATAAGAATACTGATCAGCGATACGGATTTGGTATTTTTGAAACATCATGGTGTCTCGCCGGCATCATTGAAAACTTTTGACCGCTTCTCTCTTGCAGGAAACAAGCCTGTGTTTATGTATACTATGATTGTCTTTTTGAATTTGGTGCTAATACTGTTACATGGAATATGGAATAGGTCTTCTGATTATGGACGCGGATATTCTCTAATGGACGACGGCTGAATTATGAATGACGGACCAGACGCTTGTAATTATATGCTGATACACTGGCGAAAAGTCGTTCCCGTGTAATGTTTGTGATTATAGGTCTACCACAAAAGCTAAGCTTGCTAGACACGTGATGAGCCACACTGGCAAAAGGGCTTACGAGTGTACTATATGTGAACACAGAACTGCAAGAAAATCTCAGCTTGCTAGACATATGATGATCCACACGGGTGAAACGCCATTAGTGTGTACAGTGTGTGATAATAGGTTTTCAAGACCATCTGATCTTGCATCAAAAACCGTACCTAATGACCTAGCACCAAAAAACCCCGCACTCAATGGCCGTACCATGGGTCTGCGACCCTCTGCGAGGTCGATGGTTGTACGCCTGGTAACGGTGAGTGTTGGGGTGGTGGGTTTGCTTCATTTGTGGATGTCTTGTAGGCCCATCAAGGTGAGGAACCACTGGAGCGCCTGATTGTACTGTTGCACTTTCTCACTATCGCTTATATTCTGTCGTTTTAAAGTCTGGTTCATGTCCTCATCATTGGGAAGGGAAATTGCAGAGTTTGAAGCAAGCAGTGGTTCCACCGGGGCCATTTCTTCGCATGCCCCGTCATCATCCCAAGAGTCCAACCAGCACGGAGGCAACCAGAGACACAAAGATGACATCAAGAAAACTGCCTTTCTGTAAGATCTTTTCCTTAGGGCTTACGAGAAATGGCGTGTTAGTCCCAAGATTTGGGTGTATTTACATAAGGCTATTGTATCTCTTATCCAAGTCACACCGTGAGGCCTGACCCCTCGCAGTTCATCTTTTCCTTGTGTACAGGTATTGGGTCTCCACGGAATACATCCGGGCCCGTAGTCGCCGATGGGCGGGGGTGGCTTGCTTCAGGTTGATGACCTGGGTCGCTGCTGTGGGATCTTCGTTTCTTCGAAGCCTCCCCTTGTACGTCATCTGAGAGGTGTCTCTGGGATTTATGTTCCAATGCTCCTTGTTTTCATTGAACAAATTCTGTACGATGTAGATGACGCTGAGCCGTTGATGATGACTTCCTTTGGTAAAGAGCTCGGTCATCCGAGCATCAGTTTCCGTCATGAGATCCCCAACGACGACCAAGGTGCCCGGTTCCAAGTTGGTCAGGTTTGGAATCTCTTCCGCTAATGTGACGTTGGGTATCGTCGCGTACGCCGCCTGCTATTTTCCGTAAAACCATACGAAGCGGGCGATTCGGGTGATGGGCGGAGTAATCATCCTATCGGCGTGTCGAATCGGCTTCCGAGCGAAATGTGTCTTGCCTGACCCCATCGAACCCGAAATGAGGCAGGTGAAGGGGTGGTCCTACCGGATGTTCATGGCTGGAGTTGTACTAGCTTGTCCGATAGCTCGCCCTCGTAAATCTGGTATGGACCCCAGAACACTTAAGATTATCCTCTGGTGGTGGGCGGGTTCTACTCCGGTTGGTAGACGTCGGTGGCGTGGCGGTGAGTTGTCAACGGCTGAGGGAGCGTCTGTACCCGGTGGGGTCTGAGGGTCGGTGTGAAACTGGTGGGCGGTCGGCTCCTGACGGGTTGGTGGGCGTTGTTAACCAGAGCCTGACAGTGAACCGTTTAACAGTTTTCAATGATGCCAGCAAGATATGCTGAGGTATGAAGCATCAATCCGCATCGCTGATCAGCATTCGTAGAAGATATACAATATAACATGTCCAGGATGACTAAGACAGTGCACACACTTGTCCTTTTCGGATTTGTAGTGTCAGCGGTAGTCGCTCACTATCCATGTCTGAGCACTGAACTTGTGGAGAATTTTTATATCGGTTTCATGGTTGGGAAGGACCCTTGAATTCAACGAACAGGGCCAGCCTCACCACTTCACGAGGTGAGACGCCGTTCACTCACCAGGAAAAGTTCCAAGCAGTGGTAGGATGCTGCGAATTTTATCATGGGTTGTAACTCTAAGTCGTAGAACGTACCTTCCACTTGAAGATCGTCTGGTTGATACACTGTGGCTTGGCAGGGCAGGGTGATGACAAAGCGTTCATCATTTTTTTGATCCGCACTTGGTCCCCAGGCTGGAATTTTATGGACGTGGACGTTGCAGGGGTTGGGTTGGGTACAAGGCGGCCCACCGGACCTGGCTTTCGTTGAGCTTGGTGACTTTGATGGGTGTATCTGCATATTACAGTAATAGTAGTAAGCGTCAGATCAGACATTCAATATTCAGTCGTCTTCCATTAACCCTGTGGCCTGCGCTTTTTGGGACCCTTATTATTTTTCTTAGCCCTTGAGCTAGGGAACTGAAACTTACCACACTATACCCTTGGATCAAGCTCTACCAGAAAATGTAAAAAATCCAAGATGGCCGCCATGATGACATCACAGTGACGTCATTTTAAAAAACGGCATTTTTTGGTCGATTTTTCGGTGGGATTTTCCGATTTTTTTTTATTTTTGCAATATCTCCGCAAAAACTGCATGATAAATTAGCAAATAATGTGATGTGAAATAAAATAGTTTTTGCCCACTTTTCATTGCGAAAAAGCAGAAATTTTGAAGAAATACGACCAAAACATCACTTTTCTGGTACCCCACGTGGCCGCCATCTTGAATTTACCCATGATCCTCTGCTCGGGGGGCTATGCAAATAGGCTCAAAATGACCCCAATATGATAAACTAAAAAGTCAAGGAGTTTCAGCTCTCTATTTTTTGTCGTTCCGAGATATCGCAGAAAGTTTGGTAGGGGGGCCATTTCGCCCCCTCCCCCCACCCAGGCCAGGTAGGGTTAAAAAAATTTCGCGACAATAATCGAAAGACCTATCTCATATGACAGTTAAGCACCAACTCCAAATATGTGTGAGAAATAAAAATAATAAAAGCAAAATATGGTTTCCTAAAAGAGAGAAGCGGTCAACAGTTTTCGATATCAGCAAGACATGATGATGTTCTATACACACTACCTTATTTACTGGTCATTATGGTTTGTAAAAATAAACTGGGATAAGATTCTGGTTTATAAAAGTAAATTGGTATAAGATTCTGGTTTATAAAAGTACACTGGGATAAGATTCTGGTTAAAAACGAGAGATCCTGAAGGATCTTGGCGCCCACCATTGTCCGATAATTGTAAGCTAATGACAAGAGGATCTTTTCGCCCATTGTTACTAGAACAGATGATTGATTTGTAATTTTGTCTACAGAATTTCAAATCTGAGCGATAAAGATCGAAAAAGGGACACTGAAAAACACCAAGATATAATCTAAGTTTCAGGAGTTTCAAGATTTCTGAAAACTGTACTTATGTCGGTTGTTATAATACAAGAAAAATGAGCAAAGTTAGTCTTTTTTGCAGGAGTCATCATTGGGTACTGGAAGCGAAGACCAATCTCTTTGACACTTTGGCATGAGCTATGAAACATACTTAAGATTTTATAATTAGGAACGAATGCTAATTCTGTTCTGTCTACTGGGCTAGTTTGAGATGTCTCTTTTAAGATATCATTCTGGAAAATAGTAAGATGGTACAATACTTAATACGGTCCGCGCAGTAATGTTGAAACTCCGAAAATGCCTGAATCCTGATTATCTCCTTTGGCTCGAAACATGCAGTAGTCTACATTTGTCGAGTTGTGACGTTGAGTCACAAGAGTGACGTCCCTTCATGTAGCCGACCCGCTGGCAGACGAAAGGGTGGGGTAGTTCACTTGCTACTGCATGGACTAAAGAAAACTGATTTAAAATTTGAAGAAATACATTTTAATTCCGAATTATTTGAACTCCTTGATTTGGAAGGCGAAGGTATGGATATTCTCTGTAGTCAATATATAGAATATGCCCCACCGTTTAATCCGCCGAATCTTGCGATGCAACGTCACAACTCGGGAATACCGTATTAATTTGAAGCGCAACTTGGATTTTCAAATCGGACCAAAATAGGTATCTTGCACAACTAGGCCCCATGTGGGACCTGTGTACCAACTTTCAGAAAGATCCATGAAATATTTTCTGAGAATTCACGATAACAAGGTTATCGAAATTCAAGATGGCCGCCTTCTGGCCATATTGGATTTTCGATGCGGACCGAAAAAGGTATCTTGCATAACTAAACCCTAAGGGGAACCCGTGTGCCAAATTGAGAAAAATCCATGAAGCTCTTCCTGAGAAATGACGATAACAATGTTTCATGGGGAAATCCAAGATGGCTACCTGGTGGCCATATTGGATTTTCGAATCGGACCAGAAAGGGTATCTTGCACAACTAGACCCCAAGGGGAACCTGTGTACCAAATTTGAGAAAGATCCACGCAGTACTTCCTGAGAAATGGCGATAACAATGCTTCATGGAGAAATCCAAGATGACTGCCTGGTGGCCATATTGGATTTCCGAATTGAACCAGAAAAGGTATCTTGCACAACTAGACCTCAAGGGGAACCTGTGTACCAAATGTGAGAAAGATCCATGCAGTAGTTCCTGAGAAATCGCGATAGCAAGGTTTCATGGGGAAATCCAAGATGGCTGCCTGGTGGCCATATTGGATTTTCGAATCGGACCAGAAAAGGTATCTTGCACAACTAGACCCCAAGGGGAACCTGTGTACCAAATTTGAGAAAGATCCATGCAGTAGTTCCTGAGAAATCGCGATAACAAGATTTCATGTGGAAATCCAAGATGGCTGACTGGTGGCCATATTGGATTTTCGAATCGGACCAGAAAAGGTATCTTGCACAACTAGACCCCAAGGGGAACCTGTGTACCAAATGTGAGAAAGATCCATGAAGTAGTTCCTGAGAAATCGCAATAACAAGATTTCATGGGGAAATCCAAGATGGCTGCCCGGTGGCCATATTGGATTTTCGAATCGGACCAAAAAAGATATCTTGCACAACTAGACCCGAAGGGGAACCTGTGTACCAAATTTGAGAAAGATCCATGCAGTAGTTCCTGAGAAATCGCGATAACAAGGTTTCATGGGGAAATCCAAGATGGCTGACTGGTGGCAATACTGGATTTTCGAATCGGACCAAAATAGGTATCTTGCACAACTAGACCCCAATTGTAACCTGTGTACCAAATTAGAGAAAGAGCCATATGGTAGTTCCTGAGAAATCGCGATAACATGAATTGTTTACGGACGGACTGACGACGGACGACGGACCACGGACGAAAAGCGATTTGAACAGCCCACCATCTGGTGAAGGTGGGCTAAAAAGGTAGGCCATATTTTCTTCACCTCCGCTGACAGTTTTGCACGAATGAAAATCCAAATCATTCAGGTGACGAGACCATTCCATTGGTTTTATAAGCCTATGAAATATATCAAGATAAATTGACAGACAGATAATATGGAATCATTTGAACACCCATACCTCCAAAAATAAGGTGTGTCCCACCATATGGCCAATGGGTCATTTTTGTTCAATATCTCATTTATTGCCCATCCGGAATGTCCACCCTATCTGGAAAGGTGTATCTAGGTACCTACTAACAAAAAAATATAGTGAACATTTGCTTGATCGATGTGTAAAATAAAAACGAACATTTATACTGTAACCGCACGATAGAAGAAATATGAGATGTTTGGTACAAAAACGTGTATCGTACATATAAATTAGACCCTCTCTCGATAAAAGGTAACCGGACTAAAACGGTATAATCCAGGGAGTTTAATGTGAGTCTAGACCGGGATGTGACAATATAGAAGGCGAAAGTATAAAATGGTGCTTTAATCCGCAAAATAGGTAACGTTTTTTTGCTCAGAAATGGCGCTAAGCCATGTCAGATTAGCACAAGGAAAGATTTATTATCACCAAATCTGGAACGAAAAGTGCTTGCTACTTAGTATAACCTTCCTGAATCAGTATTCTAAGGATGTAGGGAATGCTACTAGGAAAGATGTGAATATACCATTAAAAGATCATTTCAGAATATTGCTATCCAGAAAGGTGTGGTTGACTAACTTAGAAATGTAGTCTTTATTGTCGAGAAGTCGATGCACGTCATTACACACTTTCGTTTCTAAAAACGTGAAATCCAAATGTTTATGGCAATCAACTAGGGAATACCTGAACTAGTCGTTAGCAGGTTATGTATTTCCTAAAGTGGCTGGGTTAACTGTCGTGAAGGAACAAACCAATTTCCGGCAAGTCGTTCTGAATTCTCTGATACTCAGTCCGAATATGGCAGGGCTGACACAGAAACTGACTCTCTCAACCAGTTCAACGACTCTATTCAGCCATGTTTTGGTTAGATACGATAACGTGATTTGTTCATGTACGATGGATTTAGTGGTGGATACGATGGTATAGGTCATGAGGAACAGTACCATGACAATCAGAAGTAGTACTGAGGGATGGTCCTACCGGATGTATATGGCTGGCTTGTCCGATAGCTCGCCCTCGTAAATCTGGTATGGACCCACAGAACACTTAAGATTGTCCGGACCCACAGAACACTTAAGATTGTCCTCTGGTGGTGGGCGGGTTCTACTCCGGTTGATAGACGTCCGTGACGTGACGGTGAGTTGTCAACGGCTGAGGGAGCGTCTGTACCCGGTGGGGTCTGAGGGTCGGTGTGAAACTGATGGTCGGCCGGCTCCTGACGGGTTGGTGGGCGTTGTTAACAAGAGCCTGACAGCAAAACTGACAAATGATGCCAGCAAGATATGATGAGGTATCAGGCATCAATCCGCATCGCTGATCGGCATTCGTAGAAGACATACAATATAACATGTCCAGGATGACTAAGACAGTGCACACACTTGTCCTTTTCGGATTTGGAGTGTCAGCGGTAGTCGCTCACTATCCATGTCTGAGCATTAAAATTGTGGAGAAATTTTATATCGGTTTCATGGTTGGGAAGGGCACTTGAATTCAACGAACAGAGACAGCCTTACCACTTCACGAGGTGAGACGCCGTTCACTCATCATGAAAAGTTCCAAGCAGTGGTAGAACGCTGCGAATTTTCTCATGGGTTGTAACTCTAAGTCGTAGAACGTACCTTCCACTTGAAGATCGTCTGGTTGATACACTGTGGCTTGGCAGGGCAGGGTGATGACAAAGCGTTCATCATTTTTTTGATCCGCACGTGATTCCCAGGCTGGAATTTATATGGACGTGGACGTTGCAGGGGTTGGGTTGGATACAAGGCGGCCCACCGGACCTGGCCTTCGTTGAGCTTGGTGACTTTGATGGGTGCATCTGCATACTACAGTAATAGTAGCAAGCGTCAGATCAGACATTCAATATTCAGTCGTCTTCCATTAAAAATTTTCCGCGTCAACAATCGAAAGACCTATTTCGTATGACAGTTAAGCACCAACTCCAAATATGTGTGAGAAATAAAAATAATAAAAGCAAAATATGGTTTCCTAAAAGAGAGAAGCGGTCAACAGTTTTCGATGATATCAGCAAGACATGATGATGTTCTATACACACTACCTTATTTACTGGTCATTATGGTTTATGAAAGTGAACTGGGATAATATTCTGGTTTATAAAAGTAAATTGGTATAAAATTTTGGTTTATAAAAGTACACTGGGATAAGATTCTGGTTAAAAACGAGAGTTCCTGAAGTATCTTGGCGCCCACCATTGTCCGATAATTGTAAGCTAATGACAAGAGGATCTTTTCGTCCATTGTTACTAGAACAAATCATTGATTTGTAATTTTGTTTACAGAATTTCAAATCTGAGCGAAAAAGATCGAAAAAGGGACACTGAAAAACACTTTCAAGATTTCTAGAAACTGTACTTATGTTGGTTGTTATATAATACAAGAGAAATGAGCAAAGTTAGTCTGAAAGTGAATGTACATGTACGGAGGATCCTTCGCCTTCGTTTTGTAGTATTTTTTTTATTTATTTTTTTGCACGAGTCATCATTGGGTACTGGAAGCAAAAACCAATCTCTTTGACACTTTGGCATGAGCTATGAAACATACTTAAGATTTTATAATTAGGAACGAATGCTAATTCTGTTCTGTGTACTGGACTAGTTTGAGATGTCTCTTTTAAGGTATCATGCTGGAAAATAGTAAGATGGTACAATACTTAATACAGGGATCCGGTCCGCGCAGTAATGTTGAAACTTCGAAAATTGCTGAATCCTGATTCTCTCCCTTGGCTCGAAACATGCAGTAGTCTACAGTTGTCGAGTTGTGACGTTGAGTCATAAGAGTGACGTCCCTTCATGTAGCCGACCCGCTGGCAGACGAAAGGGTGGGGTAGTTCACTTGCTACTGCATGGACTAAAATTTGAAGAAATACATTTTAATTCCGAATTATTTGAACTCCTTGATATGGAAGGTGAAGGTATGGATATTCTCTATAGTCAATATATAGAATATGCCCCACCGTTTGATCCGCCGACTCTTGTGATGCAACGTCAAAACTCGGGAATACCATATTAATTTGAAGCTTAACTTGGAGTTTCAAATCGGACCAAAATAGGTATCTTGCACAACTAGGCCCCATGTGGGACCTGTGTACCAACTTTCAGAAAGATCCATGAAATATTTCCTGAGAATTCACGATAACAATGTTTCAAGAGCAAATTCAAGATGGCCGCCTTGTGGCCATATTGGATTTTCGATTCGGGCCGAAAAAGATATCTCGCACAACTAAACCCTAAGGGGAACCTGTGTACCAAATTTGAGAAAGATCCATGCTGTATTTCCTGGGAAATCACGATAACAAAGTTGCATGGGAAAATCCAAGATGGCCGGCTGCTGGCCATATTGGATTTTCGAATCGGACGAGGAAAGGTATCTTGCATAACTAGACGACAAGGAGAACCTGTGTATCAAATTTAACAAAGATCCATGCAGTAGTTCCTGAGAAATCACAATAACAAAGTTTCATGAGGAAATCGAAGATGGCCGTCTGATGGACATATTGGGTTTTGGAATCGGACCGAAAAACGTATCTTGCATATCGAGACCCTAAGGAACTGTGTACCAAATTTGAGAAAGATCCATGCAGTAGTTCCTGAGAAATGACGATAACAAATTTTCCTGGGGAAATCCAAGATGGCTGCCTGGAGACCATACTGGATATTCGAATCGGACCAGAAAAGTTATCTTGCACAACTAGACCCCAAGGGGAACCTGTGTACCAAATTTGAGAAAGATATATGCAGTACTTCCAGAGAAATCACGATAACAAGGTTTCATGGGGAAATCTAAGATGGCTGCCTTGTGGCCATATTGGATTTTCGGTTCGGACCGAAAAAGGTATGTTGCACAACTAAACCCTAAGGGGAACCTGTGTACCAAATTTGAGAAAGATCCATGAAGTACTTCCTGAGAAATGACGATAACAATGTTTCATGGGGAAATCCAAGATAGCTGCCTGGTGGCCATATTGGATTTTCGAATTGGGCCAGAAAAGGTATCTTGCACAACTAGACCTCAAGGGGAACCTGTGTACCAAATTTGAGAAAGATCCATGCAGTAGTTCCTGAGAAATCGCGATAGCAAGAGTTTACGGGAAAATCCAAGATGGCTGCCCTGCACAGCATGGATTTTGAATCGGATCAGAAAAGGCATCGGTAATAACTAGACCCCCAGGGGAAACCTGTGTACCAAATTTGAGAAAGATCCATAAAGTAGTTCCTGAGAAATCGCGATAACAAGAATTGTTGACGGACGAACTGACGACGGACGACGGACGACGGACGGACGACGGACCACGGACGAAAAGCGATTTGAACAGCCCATCATCTGGTGATGGTGGGATAAAAAGCATTGAGGACAGGATTATGGTTATAAAAGCACAGAGCATATTCGAAATATTGGGATTATGGCCCCGACTGTATTTCTAAGTGGTTTATTGAAAAAGGGGATTTACAGTTATAGATAATTATGTACATGTTACACATTAAATATCAAACTGTTATAAGAGATTTTATCTCATATACATATACTTGAACACATTGGATGCAATATTAATTACAAATGTCAGTTTCTGTGTACTTTCATGCGCAATCAAGCTGTTCGGAATATTCAAATTTTATATTAGGTTATTTTAATTCTCTCTGGTGCAGAGAAATATGTTGACTTCAGTTACGTGTAAATACCTGAATTTGAATTGCATGTTTCACATCACGCCACTTTTATATTCTGTAGGGTCACTTTGTCAGTTTAGACGATGTTGACAAGCCAGAATACATGACCAATGTACGCACATGTATTTTTTCCAATGTCTCAACAAAACTTGAAATTTCCATAAAAATACATGAACATCAGCTGCAAGCCAAATTACATTGTAAACATAGATGGGTCTTTGTCACGCAATATTAAATTTTCATTCGAGTATGTTATATTTTAGACACTGCCTCAAGAGGCTTCTTTCATTCTGATAAATTGTTTCTTTCATTCGATTGTACCTGGATGTGAACGAAAAACCAATTGATAATATACATGTAACTGGAGCCCGGATCAAGTTGACAAACTGAACAGCACTAAACAATGTTGGATTGTAGTAAAACACACATTTGTAACAATTTGTCCCTGGCACTTCCCTCCAAACTGTAAGAGTATTCAACAGGTTTAAGTACCAGTCCACTTAAATCATAAACTATGTAACTTTTAAAATCCTGCTATTAAAGTTTCATGCATGAGCGAGATGAAGTTATAAAGCGATATCAGTTGTCAGATTTGTGGATCTGAATTAGTCAACCGTAGATTGACAAAAATATGGTCATTAATTATAGAGTGTAAATCTTTTACATGTACATTTAACTGCATACTCTAAAATCGGGGGGAATTCATGTATTTATCTAGACTACCCCTTTCATTAGGTCTAACCAATTCAATTAAGCAGAATTTTTTATTACATATAAGCAGTATACAACTATTTGCCTCCAAACACCATTGTGACAAGTCACTGCTAAATTGAAATAATAACCCAATATTTTAGCTAATCAAATCAGGGATTGTATAGATGACTACTAGTATAAAGTCGAGCCAGACAGCAATGTTCGTGTATTGGCCGCATTGTCGGCTAGTCTTGTAAAATCAGAACTTAATTGTGCTGATCTCAGACTGCTCTTGTCCAAAGGGTTCCTCACTTGGCATTTATGCTGGGCATATAGCTGGCGATATTGTCGGGGACCATGTTTGATGACGTGCATTAAGGGAGATGTCAATTAACATTGAAATAGCTGAAGGACCTATAAAATAGTATTCAAGTCTTGCTGGGCCGTCACGTGACCGGATGTGACCTGTAACCCGGATGTCTCGTGACCGGATGTGACGTCATAGTGACGTCAATTTGAAAAGTAGTATATAGGGGTCGCATTGACCTTGGAAAGGGGATGTAGACATGGGGATCGCAAATTGGTGTAAAGGCAGGTACGGCCCCTCCCGCGCTGGGCCGTCACATGACCGGAAGTGACCTTTGCCCCGGATGTTACGTGACCGGATTTGACGTCATCCGTGACGTCAATTTGATAAGCAGTAAAAGGGCATCTGATGCCTTATTTAGGGGCAGAAATGTGCGAATCAGGGTAGATAGCCAGGAATTAGGCCAGCAGAATAATCGCCCCTAAATGAGACCCTAGATGCTGTTTATATACTACTAAAGCCGTTCTGGCTGAGCGATTAATTTTGATTGGTTACCTACAAGTTAGAATACAGGTACTACATAGGTAGGACCGGCTATCCGCCATAGAACCGCCTATCTCCTTAAATGAATGAGTACTGATGCCGGGTTTCCGCATTCTCATGCCATCAGATTGCATCCGTCCTACAGTCAGATACAGGCCCACCCCATGATTGCACTGGGGGTTGATGCGCGCGACTTTTGCCCTCAGAGTATAGTCCGCTTCTAAATGAAGGTTCAGCATGTCACAGCTAAACAAGACGTTTTCCCATGCGGTCTTGAGTAATAAGTTAGCATAAAACTAGTTAATTCTTTTATAAGATATACTGAATGCATTTCTCATCTCTCGCGTGCAGATTCTGCATACGCGAGAGATGGGAAATGCAGCCAGTATATCTGAAATACATGCTCCCAGCGTCCCTGATGATTCAAAAGCACTAAGAATTGTGAAATAGGCTTATGGGAAAATATGATGTGACCATGTGAACGACCCCACCCCCATTAATTTGGAGTTTTGTCAATTATTTTGAAATTATCAAGATGATTGTCACAATAAATCACGGCAATGTGGTCAGAGATAGGCTTAACAACTCCATCATGGAATGTATCGATTTTCGAAGAAAAAGGTAGGCCATATTTTCTTCACCTTCGCTGACAGTTTTGCACGAATGAAAATCCAAATCATTCAGGTGACGAGACCATTCCATTGGTTTTATAAGCCTATGAAATATATCAAGATAAATTGACAGACAGATAATATGGAATCATTTGAACACCCATACCTCCAAAAAATACATGTAAGGTGTCTCCCACCATATGGCCAATGGGTCATTTTTGTTCAATATCTCATTTATTGCCCACCTTCCGGAATGTCCACCCTATCTGGAAAGGTGTATCTAGGTACCTACTAAAAAAAATAAATATAATGATCATTTGCTTGATCGATGTGTAAAATAAAAACGAACATTTATACTGTAACCGCACGATAGGAGAAATATGAGATGTCTAGTACAAAAACGTGTATCGTACATACAAATTAGACCCTCTCTCGATAAAAGATAACCGGATTAAAACGGTATCATCCAGGGAGTTTAATGTGAGTCTAGACCGGGATGTGACAATATTGAAGGCGAAAGTATAAAATGGTGCTTTAATCCGCTAAATAGGTAACGTTTTTTTGCACAGAAATGACGCTAAGCCATGTCAGATTAGCACAAGGAAAGATTTATTATCACCAAATCTGGAACGAAAAGTGCTTGCTACTTAGTATAACCTTCCTGAATCAGTATTCTAAGGATGTAGGGAATACTACTAGGAAAGATGCGAATATACCATTAAAAGATCATTTCAGAATATTGCTATCCAGAAAGGTGTGGTTGACTAGCTTAGAAATGTAATCTTTATTGCCGAGAAGTCGATGCACGTCATTACACACTTTCGTTTCCAAAAACGTGAAATCCAGATATTTATGGCAATCAACTAGGGAATACCTGAACTAGTCGGTAGCAGGTTATGTATTTCCTAAAGTGGCTGGGTTAACTGTCGTGAAGGAACAAACCAATTTCCGGCAAGTCGTTTTGAATCCTCTGATACTCAATCCGAATATGGCAGGGCTGACACAGAAACTGACTCTCTCAACCAGTTCAACGACTCTATTCAGCCATGTTTTGGTTAGATACGATAATGTGATTTGTTCATGTACGATGGATTTAGTGGTGGGTACGATGGTATAGGTCACGAGGAACAGTACCATGACAATCAGAAGTAGTACTGAGGCTCTAATATCCCTCTTCTTTTGGCGACCTATCAACACAGTGTTTTTGCGTATGTAAATAATTAATCCGATATAGAAACCCAGAGAGAGAACAAATGATACACAGGAGACAGAAGTAACCGCCAATACCAGGTAATCAGGTGGAGTAAAGATGCAGTTACTTTCAATCGGCAAATAAGTTATTTTCCATTTAATCAAAATCCCAGGGACGAGCAAAAACATGATAATATCGAATAACCAGATAAATACAATTACAGCTCCAACATTTTTAAAGGCAAACCATTTCCTGTAAACATCAAAAGGCTTTGTTACGAGCATAAATCTGTTAAAACTGATGACGAGCTGAGAATGGAGAGACATAACGAAAGATACAATCCCGAAAACAAGATTTGTCACACAGGCAGCGTCCGAGTATTCGCGATACATGGATGCTGTTGTTGGTAGGACAAAGCCACTGAATAGAATGTTAACGAAGGCCAAATGCGCAATAAGGTAATTCGCTATAGTTCTCAGCTTGGGTTCCTTGATCAGGCAGATGAGAACAAGAGCATTTCCTCCTATTCCGAGACCAGACACGATTGCTGTCATATATATGCTGATTGAATTCAATATCATAAGGCCATGACGCCATTCCTCTTTCACGTTAGGCGAAGTATAATTTGGATATGTGGTCACGTTGTTCTCCGAAGAGGATGCCATTCTATGATATTAGCTGAGGAAGCCTCTATCTCAAATACTTGTTCTGAAACGAAGCAAGAAAAGACACACTAATATCAGCCTTATCAGTAAAGTAAGAAATTCACTGTAATGAATAGGCCTACATGTATACATATAGAGCATGTATATGTATCTTGAATATGGGAAACATTCAATATGAGATTTTTTTTTTGCCAAAATGTGTGCAACATTCCTATTATAGCCGTTTTGCGAAATAGATCAATTTTGTGGGGAAAACTATCAAAATGTTTCATCTGAATTGACCTTGCGTATATTAGTCCAATATCAAATTCCTGACAGTTTTGAGAAGTTTATGTGTGAGAAAACGTGGCCTGCTTTAGGCACCTCAACAGCGTCTTTGAGTGATGGTAAATACATGCATTTTTGTTGTAGTGGAAGAGAGTGGCAACTGTTTCAGAATCTCTTGTTTCAGGATAATGATTCAAATCAACAACGAGACATGATATAATTCTACAGGAGAATTAAGGAGGTTCAAGACAATTTGAAAATAAAAGTCATTTTCTTGTATTTCAACAAGAGATAGCGTAAACCGTCAACATTCAAAATAAGAGATAAAATTCAGGGGTCACAAGGCTTATTTTTGCAGAAGCTAGGAATTTATATTGTCTGCTATAATGGTTTAACCCTACTCTATATAGGACTTAGATAGGAATTTCAGGAAAATTATCCATATTTTCATTATAAAAACTAAGATATTTGTTAAGAAATTAAAATGCCGTTTTCCTCAAGATGTCTCAAAAGTTTTTCGGGACAATGCTGAATAGAAAAATCTAATAAAAGTATATGGGGTCACTAGGCGTTTATTCGAACTTGTAGGATACCAACATGGTCAACCACATACTCGCTAAAACCAGGGGTATCTCTATCCTAGATATAGAAACCTTGACGTGGTGAAGATGGGTCGACCATGGTCATGAAGCAAAATAACCCAGAATTTGCTTTGTCAGTTTGCCAGTATTCCTTCCATGTGGTCTAAATGACCTCGAAATTTGGAGAACACATTATCCAATTCAAAAATCCGTTCAAAACTTTTCTCTTTCAACTTAATATTTCCATTTTTATTCTTTTTGACTAAAATATCCCAACTTTGGTATAGCTGCGCAGAAACATGCGCAGTAGACATAAACTTGAATTTGTCTCGAACCTCCTTAATAAAAGGTGGTTTGGACATTTTTATTTTATTTTTTGTAGAACTTGAACTTGAATTCAAAATTTTCTTTGAATTCAATTTTATTAGGCAAAATTTATTCTACGAGGCTGAAAGTTTCAAAAATTATCTGTAGTTATAATCTCTTCAAACCAGTAAAATTTTGTTCAATTCCGTGAACGTTGTGCCTGCAAGAAAACGAAACGGCCGTACTACAAGAAGACGGTCATAATAGCAAGCTAACCCGTACCGCTTGAAAATGATATATTTTGTAGTATTTTATATAAATGATTTTCGTTTGAACGAGAGAAATCAAAGAAATAGCATGGATATCAATGAGAGTTTAGGGTTCAGCTATAAATGTGCACGCCACATGCTATCTCAACCACCTCGCATCACCGAGCATTTCAATTACTTTTCAAGTCTGCATAATACCTCTGTTGACCTAGCGTTAAAAAGAATTATCTGGAGATAATTTTCTCTGTTTATCTGGACAGAGCATATGAAAAGTAGTTCGCTCATGTGCAACACTAAAGGAGTTGTTCGGCCGGATTCAAACTGAACCGTGCGTTGGTTGGTTTCCCCTATACGTCATAGCAACGTAGTAAAGGTCAACTTCCGCTATTGGTAGCGGGGATGATAATGGAGCCTGCAAAATGGAGCATGCGCTGTGGGGAAGTTGATGCTAACAAATAACATGGTGAACATTAAATTTCTTTGCTTACATTTTACTGTATGTAAATACTGATTGAAATTAGAAAAAAAATGGTTCCTGTGCCATGTCGATTTCTGGCAATAGAGATAAGTGCCAAAATCGCTTGTTAAAAGATAGGAGAAAATCTCAAGTTCAAAGTGTAGGTTGGCAGAAAATCGAGTATAAAATTGAATTTTTTCCGTCAGATATAGGGGAAAATTCAGCTGTTGGTGACAGTTTTGAGCGATATTGTAAGTTCACTTTTCATTCTCAATTGATATGAATGCTCATCTGTCTATAAATATAGATTTTGCAGGATATATCGGGTGAATTCCAGTAAATGAAAGATAGCGAAACCCCTTAAGAAAGACATTTTCTATTTCAGAATTGTTGTTTCTATTACAGAATCATATGAATGAGAAGGGTGGTTATTTTCTGGTACATTCTTTTCTTTTACACCGAGTGTTCGCCCATTATGTCTCGAAACCTTATCGTTCTTGAATTCGGCGTATTAATATCTCGCCTGGTAGCATTTGCTAGATCATATGCAGACTGTGACGGATTTCTAGGTCACCTAATTAGGTCAGAAATTGGGTGAGAAAGTAGGCCACATTGACCTTGACCCAATTAGGTCAGGTCACACTGACATTGGCCTAATTAAGCGCATTTTCATGGCCTTAGGCGGCACTAGGACATGTTTTTGCCAATTTCGAGATTTATAGGTCACCTAAGGTCAAATTTTCATCAAAAGTAGGTCAGCTCAGAACTTGCTGGTAACAGTGCTCTAATGCACGTTTATGCCACAAATTAAGGTTCTAATGTCAACGGTTCTCCTTATTTTGCCAGAGAAAGGATTCGGATGGACTGACTCACTCATTACCGGACAATTTGCAAATGAGAGTCTACTTCGTAGGAATAACCCGCAAACACAAAAATGCGATTCAAATACATGCCTTGCCGGCCGTCTAAAAGTAGCAAAAACCGCCATGTTTCCTTCCCATAGTGCAATGCGAGCCACGAGTAAACTTTTGCCTCACGCATGCTGTAAGGATAGGCACGGACTGAAAATTGCTGAAAAAAGTTATTTCAAAGGATCTTTTACATGATTTCTTCAGACTTCTTTAGAACAGTTCTAGAACAGTTCAGTGATATTTCAGGTCCCTGACAGCTTCTGCCACTGTCTATAAACAAACTTATGACGGTGATTTTCCCGAGGCCCATGTTGAAGTTATTGCTGCATCCGAATCTTGCTCATGAGAAAGGAGCAATAACTCTTCATCTTTTGCCACTTTCAGACGACCGGCAATTCGTGTATTGATACCGGGGTTTATTTTACCATTACAGTATGGCATATCTTCATGCATTATTCCTACGAAGTAGGCTCTCATTTGCAAATTGTCCGGTAATGAGTCAGTCAGTCCATCCGTATCCTTTCGCCGGCAAAATAAGGAGAACCGCTGACATTAGAACCTTGAATTTCGGCATGAACGTGCATTAAGGGACTGTTACCAGCAAGTTCTGAGCTGACCTACTTAGGTGATCTATAAACCTCGAAATTTTGAGAAGATTTCAGGTTATTTCTAGACAGAGAGCCCCCAAGTCATCTCTCGGCCGTCTCCCGTATTCCTACGAACCGTTGACATCAGAACCTTGATTTTTGGCATGAACGTGCATTAGGGGACTGTTACCAGCAAGCTTTGAGTTGACCTACTTTTGATGAAAATTTGACCTACTTAGGTGACCTATAAACCTCGAAATTGGCTAAAACATGTCTTAGGTCAAGGTACATACTCTTCAAATACGCTGCATGGTCCAATTGGGTCGAGTGAGGTATCAAAGTGAAGCATTCGTAAAGGGGCATCTGATGGGCTGGGTGTGGGGTTGAAATATCGTCATTCTGCGCATGCGCGATGGACCAAGGGTATGAAAATAGACGTTTTGGGGTCTAGGGGAGCCGCTAATGGTCCGATTGGGTCGAGTGAGGTATCAATGTGAAACCTATGTGAGGGGGCATCCGATGGGCTGGGTGTGGGGTTGAAATATGGGCATTCTGCGCATGCGCAGTAGACCAAGGGTATGGAAATAGACGTTTTCGGGTCTTTGTGGGCCACTAGTGGTCCTATGGAGTCGTATGAGGTATCAATGTGAAGCCTATGTGAGGGGGCATCCGCCTGGACTAGTGTCTCAGCCGTTGTCAACATTCTGCGCATGCACAGACAGGGAATTGTGGGAAAAGGGTATGGAAATAGACGTGTTGGTGTCTGGGTGGGCCACTAATGGTCTGATCGAGTCGTATGAGGTATCAATGTGAAGGATACGTGAGGGGGCATTCGCCTGGACTAGTGTGTCGTTCGTGTTCAACAGGGAACAGGAAATTGTGGGAAAAGGGTATGGAAATAGACGTTTTGGGATCGAGGGGAGTCCCTAGTGGGCCGATGGGGTCGAGCGAGGTATCCATGTGAAGCCTACGTGAGGGGGCATCCGCCTCGACTAGTATGCCGACCGTTGTCGACATTCTGCGCATGCGCAGACAGGGAATTGTGGGAAAAGTGCATTGGAAGGAACGTTTTGGTGTCTAGGTGGGCCACTAATGGTCTGATTCAGTCGAATGAGGTATCAATGTGATGCATACGTGAGGGCGCATCCCCTGGGTGGATGAGTGTTAGGAATATCGTCATTCTGCGCATGCGCAGGCAGGCCGTAGTATGGAAATAGACATTTTGAGGCCGATATAGACCACTATTGGTCCGAATGAGTCTAGGGAAGTGTTATTTTGTAGCTCACGGGGTGTTGACCACGACTTGAAGGGGTGTCCACGTCACCTGTGACGTCACTGGTGACGTCATCAGTGAGAGTAGTAGCGAAAGCGGGAGTTTCGGAAGTGCGATGGAGTGCATTTGGAGTAGATAACGTCCTAGTGAGTGAGTGAGTGAGTGAGTGAAGCGTGCACAACGCCGGTGAGGCGTCCCCAACGCCCGTCTTAACGCATGGACGCATTAACGACGGTGAGTGAGTGAGTGAGTCAGTCAGTGAGTGGGATCCGACTGGACTAATGGTTCCTCCGTTTTCATCATTTTGCGCATGCGCAGTCTGGCCGTAGTATAGAAAGCAGGCATCTTGGGATCTGTGAGTGGGTGAGCGAGGGAGTGAGTGAGTGAATGAGGGAGTGAGTGAGTGAGTGAGTGAGTGGTCATATAAGGTCGTTTGTACACCATTAGCCTCAGTCTGTATCCATCCTTTGACCAGGTACCATGTCGAGTACATGTCCGTTCTGTCAAAAGACACTCTCTCGTCTCGACAATATGCTCAGACATATGCGTCTAACGCATAGACAAGAGACACCACCAAGTCCCGCTATAGGCCCACCAAGTGGCGTAGAACATCCCTATACGATGACGGTGAGCGGCCGCACGGGGTGTGGAAAGACGTCCTGGGTGATGAAGTTCTTAGAGGAAGGTGTGGCAACCCCAGCTCCGACACGTGTTGTTTGGTGTTATAGCCAATGGCAGCCCGCCTACGAAACTACAAGGTTACAGAATGTGAGATTTGTCCCAGGAATTCCTCACGACATAGACGAACCCTATTACTTCGATTCCGAGCAGACCAACGTGGTAGTGCTCGACGATCTGATGAGTGTGGCCAAGGACAATTCGAAAATCGCCGACCTATTCACCAAAGGGTCCCATCATCGCAATCTGTCCGTCATCTATTTGACTCAGAATCTCTTTCCTCAAGGGAGGCGTCCAGAGATATTGCCTTGAACTGCCAATACTTTGTGTTGCTCTCCAACCCCATCGACAGAGCACAAATCTGTGTGTTTGGTAGTCGAATTTATCCGCAGAACATCGACCATTTCATGCAGGCGTTTCAAGGAGCGACAAGTCGACCGTACGGCTACCTGTTCGTAGATTTAAACGCCCATACCCCGGAAGATCGTCGGCTGACGACCCACCTGTTACCCGGTGAGGCATCACCACAGCCCCTACACTGTCCACCGAGTCCACATCTGGCAGAGCAGCAGCAGCAACCCGCTCCCGTACAGCGTGTTCCCTTCATACCATTAGTCCCCGAATACTACCCAACCGTGAAGGACCAACCCAAACCCGTACAAGGGAATGGACATAACGTGAACTCGAGGCTATGGAAGGATTTGTTCACAGAAAGAATGGACGCCGAGCTGGGGGCGATGTTGGAGGCCACAGGAGACAAGTTTCACCGCAAAGGGTATTCGAAAGAGGAAGCTGCAATGTTAGCCCATAATACTTTGGCACCTACGACGGGCTTTACGTCAGCAGTATGGCGACCTCTTGACCCATATGAAATTGTTGGACAAGGACCCAATCCATATGGAAATCGAAAGAACAGCATCGATGTTGAAAACCTCGGGCATGAACTGAAAAGCGGCGTATGTCACCGCAATAGCACAAAAGAAACATTTGTTCGAACGCATCATTAAGACCAAAAGCGTCTCACTATAAATAGACCACACGGCACCAGTCCCCTCATTTCACCATGAGTACTGCAGAGTCCAACTTGTTTGCATCCGACAACGAGGATATTCTAGCCGAAGCCTTACGTCAAGCCAATGTCGATGCTATTATTGATACAGCGCAAGGTGGAGTCACCGTTCAGCACCAACGCATGCCTTCACATCTTACAAGTACGCGTATGTCTTCTGCTGCATAAGAAACAGATAATATCCAATGAGGATACCAACACAACTACCCGTGCCCAGAATCTGCTGACCCTGCATGAGGCATTTCAATGGAGACCCAGCTGGAGACGGGAAATTATCTTCTTCAACCTCCAACATCAACGTCCAGTGATGATGGACATTGCATAACGCGTTGAGACAGGTGTGGAGACGGGCGTTGAGACGGACGTTATGGCGTTGAGATGGGCGTTAAAGCGTAACAACGGGTGTTGATGGGCGTCACTGCATTTCGATGTATTGGTGTCTAATAAAATTACAGCTTCTGAGCTAATTCACCAGGGTGTTGAAGCGTTAAGCTAAGCGTTGACGGGCGTCTATAAAAACAAGTGTATTGCTAAAACACGCTCAGTCGACGTTCAACCGTCGACATGGCTTATACTTGCTTTGAGTGCGAACGCACGTTCACCAGACATTACGATATGATGCGACACCAGAAGACTTTCCATCCAGACTCCGAGGAGCCCGTTGAGGCAGATGCTGATACGGAGATTGATGAGAGCGCATCGACTGATACCGAATCTAAGATTGCTGACAGTCTATCTACTGAAATGGAGAGCTTGATCTCAGATAGTCAGCCTACATCCCAGGAAAGTGAGGCAGAACCTACCTTCTGGGATCGTATTGTGACAGCAGCTATCAATACTCACGCTGAAGCGATCGAGGACACGGGACAGGATAACTTACAACAGGCGTACACCGAAATGCGGCCCCGCATCAGGAAAACAGCCATGGCGATCTATGAACAGTATACCTTACTACCGCTTGAAATGAAAGGCGACCCCATGCACAGGCCCATCATGAAGACCAAGCGTCACTTGGAAGAGGATATGGGTTTACCACCCACCGAGGCCCTGGAAAATGCGATTAGAATGCGCAAACAACTGTTTCAGGACATGCTGCGCGACGAATATCCAGGCCTGCCCGAGGAGGACTAGAACAAAAGGATGGAACTTTCTGAAACGGCGACTTCTGATTGGACAGCCGAGCATACATCTAACGGACAGGAACGAGTGTGACAGATGCAAATGGCGGCCTCTGATTGGACAAGAGTCTTCTTGAATTTTAAACCTACCCATCTCTAACTATAAATACGGAAACACGCATGTTAGATGTACATTCTCACAACCTGTACCAGACCCGCTCAAATAGAGAAGCCAGCCAATTCCAAGGCAGACGAGCAATCGTTGAAGATTGACGAACAGGTGCCGGTTCCCACTCGATTCCCCAAAAGAGTTACCAAAAGATACCCACCCATAACTATGGAAATGATAGATGATTTCTTCAGTGTGGGTTACAGTTCAACCAGGGGAGAGCCCGGGGATCTCCGCTACCATCGCCAGCGATGCCTGACCTGCCTTGAAGGTCTACCCTTGGCCGGGTGTGATCTTTGCACGAGGAGAGATGAGATTTTCCAGTGGACGAAGTGAGAGCTTGCCACCAAAGGCCGTTTTCTCCTTGTATGGAAAAATATGGCCGCGATTATCTCGAAAGAGATACTTGTAACAGATGTACAGACGGATGAATGAATGAATAAGAATCATATTAGGTCACACCGAGCAAAGATGGAACTTTCTGAAACGGCGACTTCTGATTGGACACCCGAGAATACATCTAACGGGCAAGAACGAATATGACAGGACCAAATGGTGGCCTCTGATTGGACAAGAGACTTCTTGAATTGTAAATCTACCCAACGCGGCTCCCCCAGCGTGGGCATGTTATGATGGCGGGGAATATAAACTATATGAAAAAACTTGTTGTTGTTGTTGTTCTCTCATCCTTGTTGTTCTCTCATATGTCTGTATCATGGCGTCAAGGCGTTATGCTATACGGAGGAACCATTAGTCCAGTGGGATCCCATTCACTCACTCACTCACTCACCGTCGTTATTGCGTCCATGCGTTAAGACGGGCGTTGGGGACGCCTCACCGGCGATGTGCACGCTTCACTCACTCACTCACTCACTCACTCATGAGGACGTTATCTACTCCAAATGCACTCCATCGCACCTCCGAAACTCCCGCTTTCGCTACTACTCTCACTGATGACGTCACCAGTGACGTCACAGGTGACGTGGACACCCCTTCAAGTCGTGGTCTACACCCCGAGAGCTACAAAATAACACTTCCCTAGACTCATTCGGACCAATAGTGGTCCATATCGGCCTCAAAATGTCTATTTCCATACTACGGCCTGCCTACGCATGCGCAGAATGACGATATTCCTAACACCCATCCACCCAGGGGATACGCCCTCACGTATGCATCACATTGATATCTCATTCGACTCAATCAGACCATTAGTGGCCCACCTAGTTCCCAAAACGTTCCTTCAATGCACTTTTCCCACAATTCCCTGTCTGCGCATGCGCAGAATGTCGACAACGGTCGGCATACTAGTCCAAGCGGATGCCCCCTCACGTAGGCTTCACATGGATACCTCACTCGACCCCATCGGCCCACTAGGGACTCCCCTCGATCCCAAAACGTATATTTCCATACCCTTTTCCCACAATTCCCTGTTCGCGCATGCGCAGAATGTTGAACACGAACGACACACTAGTCCAGGCGAATGCCCCCTCACGTATCCTTCACATTGATACCTCATACGACTCGATCAGACCATTAGTGGCCCACCCAGACCCCAAAATGTCTATTTCCATACCCTTTTCTCACAATTCCCTGTCTGCGCATGCGCAGAATGTTGACAACGACCGAGATACTAGTCCAGGCGGATGCCTCCTCACATAGGCTTCACATTGATACCTCATACAACTCCATCGGCCCATTAGGGACCCACCTCGATCCCAAAACGTCTATTTCCATACCCTTGGTCTACTGCGCATGCGCAGAATGTCGATATTCCAACCCCACACCCACCCGTCGGATGCCCCCTCACATAGGCTTCACACTGATACCTCACTCGACCCAATCGGACCATTAGGGGCTCCCCTAGACCCCAAAACGTCTATTTCCATACCCTTGGTCCATCGCGCATGCGAAGAATGACGATATTTCAACCCCACACCCAGCCCATCAGATGCCCCTTTACGAATGCTTCACTTTGATACCTCACTCGACCCAATTGGACCATGCAGCGTATTTGAAGTCTGGGGACTACTTTTTCTCCGCGGAAGCTTTTTTCCGTGACCGCATCACCGCCAGACATGACCGTATCACCGCGGAGGAATACAAGGTCAAAGGTTGCCGGAACTATAGTGGTCAAAACTTGGCACACAGCCAATGCTGATGCAATCCAGAACATGTCAGTACATGCCTTGATCACATGATCGCCACATGACCGCCACAAGTTTAAGTGCAAAGAGGTCAACACGACCTTTTTTGCATGTATACTACTACTGAGGTAATAGGCAAACAACATTACATGTTCGTAATTGTTACGTTATGGAAAACTGGTTTATAATTTATAAAGTCGTAAAAATGAACAACCAGGAAGTGACTAAACATTAGCAACAGCAAACACCAACACGGTCAGAGAATTGTTATTGATTTCAGTAACGAAGCATTCAAACTGACATTTTGTTACTAAATTTGGTAACGTTATTGATTTTCCTACTTTACTGGACTGATTAATTTAAACCAGGAATATGCCATTTCCGTTTGATTCAGTGCCCACCGGACACAGGAGTTACAATTGGCTGGGGCTATGCGAACACCCCTCCTCCGCATAATTTCCAGTTAGTTACCGTTTTGATGAGCGGGCTCTTACTTCCCGAATGTTAATCGAACGAAGAATTTAAAAGTCTAAACTGATTATTTTGTATCACCGCTTGGGTTCGTTTTAACGGGAATTGAAAAACCGTCTATCTAACGGAGACATTGATTTAATTCGTGAAAATTAGTCTGCACGATCTTTGAAAAAAAAACCCACACACACAACAACAGTAGACTCTCCACTCCCTTGCTCTGTATTGTTAGGACATCAAATTTTATGTAGTAATTACTGGGTATATTTTAGTCTGCACTATCTTTGGAAAAAAACCCACACACACAACAACAGTAGACTCTCCACTCCCTTGCTCTGTATTGTTAGGACATCAAATTTTATGTAGTAATTACTGGGTATATTTTACTACAGACTAAACCTTGAACTCCAGTCTCGGTTGCATTTTGTCCAAGTTTAATATTTCTCACCACGGCTCGTAGAGGCATCCCCCTAGCTAATGAAAACCAGGTGCAGGGCAGCTTCTAGCTTCTGGGACAGTGGGATTTTTTTTTGTTATTTCGAGATAATGAGTCGCTATTTTGAAAGAGTGAGTGTATGGCAAGTCGAAAAGAGTGGCTACATGGTCACCAACATCAGGGGAACTCCCGTTTCGATGTGATGTTTGTGAAACCAACGTTTCTTTTATTCAATTCAGCACAAAAATCTCTATTTATTGAAGAAGTTTTATGCGATCTTCATCATAATGGTTCGTACATCGATATACGATCTTCATCATAATGGTTCGTACATCGATATAATATCGATGTACATTATACGATCTTCATCATAATGGTTCGTACATCGATATACGATCTTCATCATAATGGTTCGTGCATCGATATACGATCTTCATCATAATGGTTATAATGGTTCGTACATCGATATACGATCTTCATCATAATGGTTCGTACATCGATATACGATCTTCATCATAATGGTTCGTACATCGATATACGATCTTCATCATAATGGTTCGTACATCGATATACGATCTTCATCATAATGGTTCGTACATCGATATACGATCTTCATCATAATGGTTATAATGGTTATAATGGTTCGTACATCGATATACGATCTTCATCATAATGGTTCGTACATCGATATACGATCTTCATCATAATGGTTCGTACATCGATATACGATCTTCATCATAATGGTTCATACATCGATATACGATCTTCATCATAATGGTTCGTACATCGATATACGATCTTCATCATAATGGTTCGTACATCGATATACGATCTTCATCATAATGGTTCGTACATCGATATACGATCTTCATCATAATGGTTATAATGGTTATAATGGTT